>PVKE010000955.1:0-115237 GCA_004027555.1 Craseonycteris thonglongyai | reverse complement strand
GCGTGCGCCCTTCCTCCTGCCTGGCTCCGGAACTGGGTTTTGTCCCCTGCTCTCTGAAAGCCGTATTGATGGCTCCCAGCGAGCGCCTCAGCCCACGGTTTCCTCAGCCCCCGGCAGCTCGGCTGGCATTTCCTCTGTCTCCTCCCCGCCCCCCACGCCCGGGGCTTTCACGTGGCACAGGCTTGACAGCTGGTGGGCTGGGGCTTCCGGCCGCAGGAGGGCTCTTTGCAGCTCACAATGGCCGGCCCGGGCGCCCGGCTCCCTCATCTCCAGCTGTGAGAGAGGCGCTCTCCCCGGGCTGCAGAGAGGCCACACGTCCAGCTGCGGCGCCTCGCCCTGTCGCCGGACTCTGCGTGTGAATGAGGCGCCTCTCACTGCCGGGTCTGTGGGGCTGGGGCAGGTGCACGCGGGCCCCCGGCTGCGGAGCACCCAGCAGCCCCCACACCCAGGCAGGTGAGGGGCACTGGCGTCACCACAGGTGTGCAGGCCGCGTGTCCCAGCTCACCCAGGCCCTGCTGGGTCCCCTTAGGGGTCCCAGCTCACCGGTCCTGGCCCAATTCTCTCAAAACCAGGGCCTCTGACCCCGTGCTTAGAGCCCGAACGAAACGTGCCCGGGAGGAAGATGCTGCGGTGGAGGAGGCTGACCATGAGCCTGAGGCTGCCCAAAGCTCGGGGGGGGGGACGGGAGTGGCCCCACTTCTACCCACGCGCCCCTGTGCGTGCCGGGCCCGCGTCTCACCGCGGCCCTGCGCCTCCAATAGCAGCGACCGTCCAGAACCTGCATCGTCCCCGAGATGCAGGGGCGTGCGCTCTGCGGCTCCCGTCTCCACACTCCCTGCAGAAGACAAGTTCAAGGACACAGAGCTGCGCAGGGCCCGTCTCCCACCTCCGCTTGTCCTGACGGCTGCGGGGGGTTGCCCAGAATTTCCCGTGGGGGTTCACACGTCAGCGGGCACTGACAGTCAAGGGTCTCGGGTCCCCTTGTGAATTGTCTCCTGGAAAGAGCCATGGAGCTCAAGGCAGTGACATCTCCCAAGAGGCAGCCACTTCCAGGGACAGCTGGCCCGGAAGAACAAAGGGCAGGTCTCTGGCCTCACTTTGGGAGGACGCTGACAGGCCACCCCAGCTCCAGGGACCCCCGCGGGGTCAGCAAAGGCGCTATTGTAGGGGCAGCGCAGTGGGTCGCCCCCTCTGCCCCTCAGCCTCTCACAGGTGCGTCTCCGGAGGCCTGGCCCCAGTCACCTTCCACGCCACATCTCCGTGACTCGGTTTCCCGGGGAACCTAACACGGGCACCGATGTCTCACTTTCTCCACAAGAGGCCGTTCTGGGCTAGCACCCCAGTGACAGTGTGGTGAGACCTGCAGGTGTGCTTCTGGAAGCAGGACACGTCGGGCGGCCCCGACGATGTCTGTCGTGTGTCCCTTTCGGACATCGAGGAAGAAATAGTAAGTGAGCAAGTGGCCGTGGGAATGCAGACGGCAGGGCTCAGGTCCACACTGGTGACAGTAATCTGGGGTGATTCTTAATGACTGCCCGTGACAGAGGGCACACGGAGAAGGGAGAGGACCGGGTTCTGGGCGAGCACCAGGCGGGGAGACAGGAGTTGGAGCTCTGCCTGACCCAGGCAGCCCCGCGCCTGTTCACAGCGCACACTCGTGTGGACGGTGCAGTCTCCCTTCTTTTTCTTTAAATACAGAATAACAGAAACAGCCCAAATAGCCGTCGACGCGAGAAAGGAGACGTGAGCTGCAGCAAAATCGTGAAGTGGTGTAGAGTGTCGCAGTCAGAACAGAAGGAACTGAGTTCCGGGCATTAATATGAATAAATCTCAAAAGCGTGTTCTTCAGCAAAAGCACCAGGTTTCGCCCTCATCCATATACTATGATGCCGCTTGTGTGAAGTTTAAAAACCACCGGAAATCATACCCTCCACGGCTCAGGGAGGCGCACCTGTGTCGTCCGGTGTGACGAGGGCGGGAAGGGGATTACGTGTGCACGACACGTACGATGTCCTCTGCTATTATTACACACACCTGAGATGTCTATGAAAAGAGGCCGTTGCATCCTGCTGTTGTTAAAGCACATAAACTATTAATAAAATCAGCTCTTTGGGATGCCTTCTGCAACAACATACAGGAAAACGTTACGGTCACTTCTAGCTGTTTCCGTAGTCTTGTCTGCGTAATAGTAATAATGATAGTAATAGTAATCATAATAGTGCCGTGTTTTCACGTGCACTGTGACCAGAACTGTAAGCCCCGCTCAGGCAGCATCGTCCTGAACCTTCGCTTGGATTCTAAAACACAGAGATGGTGACTATCCTTGTGCTGCGCTTGAGGAAGCGATGCCTCCAGAGACTGAATAAACCCCGTGGCTCGCAGCTCAGAAGTGGCGGGACCTGAACTTGGCCCGCCCTCGTTTGACTCCAAAGCAAAGGCTCTGCTTTGTAGCGCTCCACGCTCCCCCCTGTCCAGAGCTTGACTCGGGTGCCTGTCCGCTGTTGTCCGGCAGGGCAGGGCCAGGCCGGAGCCGCGGTGCCCGCCCCCTGTCCCTACTCCTCCTGGTTCCCTTCTGTCCCGGGTCTGCGCACTTCCTGCAGTCCCCAGGGCCAGGAACCCACGTCCTTTCTCTTCCGGGTCTGCACGTGTCTTCACAACAAAGGGAGTCCCCTTCCGCACGCTTCCTCTTCGTCCAGGGAAGCGGGACGCAAACTCACAGCCGACAGGGCCCCGGGAGAGCTCCAGTGCAGCCCCTCCGTCTTCCAGAGCGGAACCGAAGGCCCGAGACCATAAGAGGCCCCCTCGGCGCCCAGTTTCCCTCCTTCCTGGACTCTGAGGTTCTCAGCTGCACGTGCACAGGTGTGTCTCCTGGGGACCCTGAGACGGTGCTGCCGTCCCGGCCACAGGGTCAGGCCCTGACTCAGTTGGCTGAGCACGTGTGCACGCCCGCATCCTCCATCTTTCATGGCTACTGGGCCCACGCGTGTCATTGCTCCCAGAGGAGGGGCACAGCATGGGGACGAACTCTTCCTGAGGTTCGCAGGAGACGCTAAGTGTACCAGGTCCACACACAGATCTTCTGTGATCCTGGTTTTTTCCTTAGTGCGTATTTTAAGAGGTAACGAGAACGATGAAGCATTGCTTTCGCAGCTACAAGCGGAATGCATGTGAGAGGCACGGCAATATCGAACGTTAAGGTCTGGCTTTCGTTCTATCTCAGAAATCTGTAGAAGCCTAACGTTAGTTACGATCTGCCTGTTTTATTTAAAGCAGGGCCGTCAAACATTTTTTTCTGAAAAGGAAAAGATGGTAAATATTTTATTTTTGTCTGCGCCATAACGTTTCTATGGGGAAACATGCACAAATAAGTGGGTTGTGGTTGTGTTTCAATAAAGCTTTATTTAGAAGCACAGTGTTTATTCCAGCATCTTTCCAGCACCCTTGCATCTCTTTAGCACATTCAACCTTGGGTGGGATTTACAAACGTTTCTCTTTTATATCTTCATAGTTGTTTTTTTTTGTTTTGTTTTTAATTAGAAGGAGGCTGCTGAGCTCCAGAAGCAGTCAGATAACAACTTGGAACATGGAAAGGTGCGGGGCACAAGTCATTTCAGGGTTTCAGTCTGAGGAGCGCCCCATTACCCGACGCGCACACGCAGGCCTCTCGGTGCAGTTGCGCGTCGGAATCATGGCTTTCAGTTTCAGCCCAAACCGCGTATGCAAACCTGGTCCTGCTTGATTCAGGTCTTCGAACAAACCTAGAGAAGCAGTTGCTAGAGTGAGAAGAAACCCTGGCGTGTTCTGAGCGTTGCTGGAAGAGGCTGGGAGGGGCGGGAACCCCTTCCCTTGTCATTCCTTCCGCCTCTGGGTGTCTGTCTAAATTCCCCCCGTGTCTCGATAGCCCCACAGGACTCTTCCAGGAACAGGATAAGACAGTCTTGGCATCCTGCTATGACGTCCACTGTCATCCAGCAATGACTACAATGACCACGCACTTTGATCCTAACAAGGGCCGCCATCCAAGCGTACAGGAGCAAGGAAGCTGGCGGTCCCGGAGGGCGCGGTCAGGAAGCACCGCATGTGCCCGTGGCACGGAAGGGCTCCCTCCCACATACACTGCCTGGGTGTGAGGGTGTCCAGGGAGCTGGTCGGCACCCCAGTCCCCGGCCCCACAAGCAGATCACGCCCTGAGAATGCCGCTTAACCAGGTGGGGTTCACGGACAGACCGTCAGGCAGGGCCTGGCCTCTCCGGAGCCAAGAGCCAACTTCTGGATAGTTCTCCCAGGCAAATGCGAGGCTCTCTGCAGGAAACTCTCAGCTGACCATCCTGCCTTTGTCTCCTTATCGTCACGTCTCTGTGTGCTATGGCAATTTTCATTTCTGTTTAACTTCTGGATACTTTTCCCAAAGAGAAGTTGAGGGATATTGATTTTGAGACTGAAGTTGATTTATGATTACATCCTTTCTCCCATCCCCACAATTAATTGGTAGAAGTAAAAAAATCTGATCAAGTGAGGCTGCAGTTTGATCGATAGAGAAAATGCGCAAGCCACTGAGTCTAGAGTCCCACAAACCTGAGTTTTAATTGTTTTCTTCACTTACTAAATATATGACTTTTGGAAACGAGCTCGATTCTTTGAGCCTCGGTGTCCTCATTCAAAGTGCGGGAATTAACACAGAGCTCATAAGATTCTCGTGCAGCTGTCAGGCGACGTGGGTGACAGGCTTTGGCCGTGGCACTTAGTAGCTGCTCAGTAAATGAAGAGACTGTATAATGGTAGTGATGACCGTGACAATGACCTCTCTTCCTAAGAGGTGAGGTCATCCCGTCTAGCATCAGTCCCCACAGACGAGGATAGGATAGATTGGTGAAGATGGAGACTGCTTTCTGAGTCTCTTTTTCATCTGATCGTTTCGGGATGTGGTTAGGGATGACTTTCTGGAGTGACAGACAGCAGCAAATTCAAAGTCAAGGACAGCCGAAAACCCGCCCTACGGCTGGACACGGGGGATTTGGTTTTGCGTGATGCGAGCGTTTCCTCACTTCCTCCCCCTTCCAAAGTCATAGGCGGGGCAGAGTCAAATGTCCAATGAGTTTACTGAATTCTTTGGCAGCAGAAGTAAGCGGCTTGGTTACCTGTTTGTAGTTTTAGTCCCAGGAGCCCAGCCAGACTGCCATGATCTCTTGGTCACAGCGCGCCTATGGCTTCTAAAGTCACCTGACTAATCCAGTGACCCGCTCAGAACGATGACCTGCAGTGGGAAACACCCACTTCTGGGAGCTGCGCGGCCCCTGCCGCAGGGTTGCTGAGTGCGAGAGGGGCTGTGTCGCGGCCAAAGGAAACACTCCCGCGTTAGGGCAGCAGAAAGGGTGGCCCAGGCAGCGGCATTGGCGACCAACCACTTCCGCTCACTTCGGTTTTCACTAAACACTGTTATGGAGGTTCTATGGGGACAGGGCTGCGAAGTGGGTGCAGATACGTCTCCTACACTCGTGCTAGAGGCGCGATCGTACAGAAAGTGTACTTGGCCCTTGTTTTCGCAGCTGACTCTCAAGAGAGCCTCCTCGGTGTTACAAGGGCTCCTCCCTCGTTGATTCTCTAAGCGCTCTCATGTACCCACCTTGGCACAAAACTGTCGGTAAGGGGAAGAGGAGGGAAAGTCCAAAAGCAAAGAGAGGAATGTTCATGTGGGGCCAGGACTGAGACAACGCACTGCGGGGTCTGTGAGGAAGGGGCCTGGCGCGGGGGACGCATGTGTCCAGGGCTCTCTCTCGAGTTCTCCCCCTGGGATGGGAGCTCTTCTGAACAAGGGGTGGTTGGCACAGCCACTGGCAAGGAGGGCAGCTGCAAACGGAGTGCAGATGGGCGGCATGGCAGTGCCTCTCACCACACGGCCAACGGCATCCGAGAGACTTACCGATCGGGCCAGACGGAGACAGTGTTCTCCATTGGCAATCACCAGCGAAGGGGACTTGTGACACCAAAACTCTGGAGTCCCACGTCAGATATCAGTTCACCAAAGAGAATGCGTGAGAGTAGTGAGTGTGTGTGTGTGTGCTCACGCGTGTGTGTGCACATGTGTGTGTGGTCAGGCAGCTGCTCTTCCTTTATTATTAGCATGTTTAGACGCGTCCTCATTGGCTGTTCTAGTGTCTTCTGTGTGTTTCTTTTTTAAAAACCCTAGAGCCTCTTGCTTACAGACACACTTACATGTACTCAAAGCCCCTCATGGCTGCTTTTCCACCGTCTTAAACTAAGTCAAAGGAAGCTAGCGCTCTCACCTGTCCTTCCTTCAAACATGCTCTATTGTGCAGCACTGCATTTCTTTGTCAAGATGGCCCTAGTTGTGTGTGAGCCTTGACCACACCCCTGACACGTCTGTACAAAAGCGTGTTCTCAAGACAGTCTGTGTGAAAGCCGTCACTAAGTTAAAGGACCTTCAATACAAGTGCCGAAGCTCTAAGAGCTTACAAACATTTACCGGTATATGTGTTGGCCAATTAAATGAATTTTTTTCTTTTTTAAAACATGTCAGTGTTAGGTATTTCTCAGAGGAGAACACAGAAAAGCAAGTCTGTAACATGAATTTCATTTTGTTTTATTATATTTTTTAACTGGAAAAATCATGAGCTTTAATTCAAATGAATTAAACCAAAGGGCCGCCAGTATTGTAAAGGGGGGTGATCGTTCCATCTCCACCTCCCCGAGAAGCAGCAGGCTCTGGCTACGTGTCCCTCCGGGAGCGGAGGGCAGCAAGCACCCCTTGGATGCACAAGGCCCACAGTCGGACCCACGTGTGCTTCTTGCTGGCGTGAAGTATAAATGGGGTGGGCCTGCTGGGAGGTGCCTCTTTTCCAGGCAGAGTTGCAGGGGGTCCCGCTTTTTCCATCTGTCTGTGGGGCAATCAGGAACTCGTGTAAGGGTCTAGATGTATAGACAGCCATGCCACGCAGGTTGTTTGGCTGTGACTCAGCTGCATGGGCACACCTACCTGCAGGTAACATAGGACAGTGTAGTCTAATTGAGCGTGTGTGTGTGTGTGTGTGTGTGTGTGTGTGTGTGTGTGTGTAAATGAGGTGACACGCTCATGTATACTTACCTGCAATTTCCTTTTACCATATTAGCCTGTGTGGACTGTCACCTGTATTGGCTGCACCGTAGTCCAGTGAAGGATTGTTCTGTGTTTTATTCAACTCATCTGTATGGTCTTGTGTGCCTTTGAGAACACAGTAAAACCTTACTTATTTCCCCGAGGCGAGGACATGTTTTAAGCACGTGAATCCTGTGGGTAGTTGAGTCTTCATCACGCTAAGCATCCCTTGTTATCAGAATTCTAAGCAGCTCTGCACAAAGCTCTGCAGGTAGGTAGGTGCCTTCTTAGAAGCCACGCACTGAGCGGAGTGGACCCAAGTCACTGAGGATGGTGCTGGGCGTGGGGCTTGCCAAGCATCACTTCGTCCCCAGGCGACCCCGGCTCCCTGCCTCGCTGCTTCTTGCCTCTGAGCTGTGGATGTAAACAATGCTGCTAATTCTGGGACACAGTACAAAAGGCTGGCCGCAAACTTCCAGCTGCCTTGGCCACCACAGGGACCGAGGAGGAGCCCTCCCATCCCAGAGGCAGAACCACCAAGCCAAAGCAACAAGAATGGTGCGATTGCTACGCGTAGGACAATGACCCTCGGAGACTGCCCAGCTTCCTCAGCATTTCCACAGCTGAGACATGCAAACCTTTCCTGCATGAACCTCCTAAGATATTCTATCCCAATGCCTATGCAAGTTTATTTAAAATACTTATGTCATTTTGCATTATTATTTAACATGAGTTTATATGTAGGTAGGGTCTTAGAGCTCACATAAGGGTTCGCTAGTCATTACCTTATGTAGCTGGTACAATATAACTGTGGGCACCTGTACCTCTGAGCTGTGTTCTGCTGCTTTAAGCCACATCTGTGAGTTGATGCATTTTACTTGTTGAGCAAGGCTGCCATCAGGGTGAGATGCTTGCGCTGGCGTGTAAACATTCTTCCCTGTTGTCACTTTTCACGCTATCTGGTGTGATTTTAGTAAATAACACCTAAATTTAGTTTTCTTTGTAAAAGGAAAGTTGATTTTCTCAGAAAGGCAACCTGAGAACCTCCCTTCTGAGTAAGCGGTTTAACTCTTAACACATGGACTGTGGAGTCTTTGTTTTCGATCAGCCATCTTCCTCTGACTGCCTGCGTGTAAGAGTGGGCGCAGGGCTCCGCTTCTCTCGGTTTCTGTGACTTCATCTCATCTTTCCTTTGCTTGCTTCCTACCTCCCAGCACTTAACTCAGGACTGATGACTGTGAGGAAATTAAATCCCAATGGTGGGGTGGCTGAGCCCATATTGAGGGGTCTGGATCCTGGTTCCACCTGGTGTGAACTCTATGTCAAGTTCTGCAAGAGGACAGGTCCCAGTCCGGATTCCACGTCTCTCCTTCAGTGAAATTGTAGGACTGTGTTGATGGCCAAGTAAGACTTTTCTGCAGAGCAAATTATCTGGTTATAATTAATAACAACAGTCTCTGGGGACTGAGAAGCAATTCAAATAGTTTAATGCAGCAACATGCATTCAGGACATACTGTGAGCCAGTCCACGTGCATGTGTTTTAATATCGCAGCTCATTACAGATTCCCTCATTACTCTCCTCGCAAAGCTAGGAGACAGGCTGGCAGAGCAGCGTGGTCAAGGTCGTGCAGCGAGGAAGCGGTGAAGCAGGCTATCGGGTCTGAGCGTGTCTGATTGCAGAGCGCAAGCTCTTCACCTTGCACTCCGTGGTGAGCAACTACCGACGGTTGCTCCACGGGCCCTCAGGATAGTGACAAAATTACTAGCAGGCACTACAGTTCCCATCAGCAGCCAGGCCACTTTTCTGTGCTTACCTGAAGCCTCTTTTGAACAAACGTGGGTGCTTTGTCTTTACACGACTTCTTCAGCAGCCAGGTTGTCCCTACACTGCAGGGACCCCATGGGGCAATTTCCGGGCTGACTTACCTCCCTTCCCAAGCCTGTTGGTGACAGAGTGGCCCCACGTGGATGTAAGCAGCTTATTCTCCACGAATGGCAGGCAGCACACACTTCAAGTCCCCTTGTCCCCTGAGGCCCTTGGGGTCACGAGGACGTGGGCCCATGCCCATGCCATGCACACACGGGCTTGTGTCACTCCCCTGAGCAATACCCAGTGTGGAGACCCTCACAAGGGGGCTCCTAGCAACGCCGCCCACCCTCTGCCCCAGGGAGCACCCTGACTCCGTTTTCCTGCTCAGAAAGCAGTCTGCTCTTCTCCCCGGACAGAGATGCTGGTTTCCAGGCCTAAGGCTGCTGTGCACGGGTCCTAGAAACTTAGTGTGAGCTACACGGAGATGTCACAGAGAATTGCTAGCTGACCCGACCGAACGGCAACAATGTGCCCAGAAGGGACACCCACATACGTATCCCCCGTTGCACACACCCCCGCACCTGCCTTGCTCAGCTTGTCGCAGCCGGGAGCCGTGCTGCGGGGTGTGGACCCAGGGGGTCGGTAAGGGGAAGCCCCGACTCCCCCAGAAGGCTGGCTTTCTGGAGCAGCTGTCTGCGTGCACACTGTCTAATGCATTTGGAGAAGATTTTGGTCATATGAACAAAGAGACATAAGTGTGTTGACTAGAAATTCCAGGTCTGGAATTAATCCCAAAGGAGTACTCCAAAACCACTGGGGAAGATCCACAGACATTGGCTGTTTATAATAGCGAAGTGATAATCACAAACTACATAGAAGGACAGTTAGATTAATTGTGGTCTATTTTTTAAGAAGATTTATTTTATTGTCCTGAGAGAAGGCAAGACAGAGAGAGAGGGAAGGGGTGGGGGAAGAGCAGCCTCCACAGCTGCACATCATGAGTCGTGACATGGTTTCATTCCACACCGTTGGATGTGGGGTCGCATGGGGTGGGAACTGAACGGGCACCTCCCACACAGGAGGCGAGCAGCTTTGCTGCTGAGCCGTCCTGGCAGATACCGGTTGCACCCCAGTTCAGCATATGGGTTTGTGCAGGACGGGCCAGGAATCAAACCTCAGACTTCATGTCTGGGAGCCAAGCACGCGACTGCTGAGCTATCCCAGCATCCCCATATGGTGCACTTTTGGATAAAATATTATCTTTGTACTCAAAATGATGGTTACGGAATCCTTCTACTAATAAGAAAATTCTCTATGATGTGATGTTATATAAAGCGTCACAGTTAAAACTGTACACAATGTGAGTACAAATGTGACAAAACACCCACTCGTAAGGGGAAAAGGCTCGAAGGAAATTCACCAAACACTGCTAAGCGCCTGTTAGTTACACAGTGGAAGGAAGAATGATGGGGATTTTTTTACATTTTCTTCACAATTCTCCAAAATTTCTGAACATATGGTTAAATTTTTAAATGCAAAATATGTATAAGGTGAAAAGGAAAACTATTGTACTGAGGTATTAATGTGATCAAACGTTAGTCTCTAGATTTAAATCAGAAATGATAAGCATGTTTTTTCTTTGTAATGTTAAGTGCTTTCATTCGTTAAGTTTAATCATTAAAATCCCTCCCTAAGACCATGTGTCTCCCCAGCGTGAACGGCATGGGGACCTCTGGAGGGGGTCCTGGGACAGATGACCTGCTCGAAGTCACTGTTTACCTTCCTGGGACAAGGCTCATTTTCCGTCTCCCTGGATCTGCCCCTAATCTAGTGACACCCCCAGGCATGCATGTACCCTTAGTCATCAGTACCTGCTCCCACTCACCTAACACCGTGGACCTCCCCTCCTTAAGCACTTCCTGCTCCCTCCTGCCCAGTTACTCCCCGCGACTCTGAACTGGACCTCCTGAGAGTCTCTCAGCTCCTAGAATGTTCTAGGCTTTCTCTGAGGCCACAGCTTCCTGCCTGCGCTCTCTTCCGCCCAGAGCTCGTCGCTGCCCCCACTCGCTTTCACTAACCTACGATGAGAACAGCCTGCTCTGTGGAGCCCACTGCCGCCCCCGAATCTGGGTCAGGCGGCCTGCTCTCCGAGCTCGGCCCTGCCCAGCCTCTGTGTGCTGACAAAGGCTCTTCCTACAGGCTGGGCGGGGTGACTGGGGGACTGTCCTGGAAAATACCAGACTCCTGATCCCAAGAGGTATCAGTGAACACCAGATGCCACTGCACATTGCCGAGGACAGGGCGGCAGGCGAGGCTCTGGCACCTCATAAAAGTGCAGTTGAGCGAAGGACATTTCACTCTCCCAAGAGGCTTGATGATGGGTGTCGCTGTGTCAGGTGGCCTTCCCGTCGAGGTGCTTGGTGATGAGTCCCCGAAGCATAAGGACAGAGCGCTCCCACCCAGCACTTTCCCGGCTGAGGTCACGGGACAGATCAGAGCAGCGTTGGCTGCTTCCCCCAGGAGCTGACTGAGATCGCTGCTCTCCGAGGTGGAGGCGGCATTACCAGCTCTGCGCCGGCTTTCCTTCCCACTGAAATCACTTCCTCTAACGGGTTTCGGTTTCCGATCGAAGTTACTGCCCGGGTGCCTCGGTACACTTTCTTGTTTCACATGATTTTCCTTCAAAATACACTTCTCTTAATACCGAGTGTTCAGTTATCTCAACGCCTATCCCGGCGACTCAGGCTTTTGGTAAACTCCAGACGTATGTACCCCAAGCTATTAAAAATCCACTGTGAAGTTACAGCTCTGAATTGGCGTTGGCAATTCCTTGGCTGAGGAATACTGACCCGTCCCACTGGGAATACATCACATCCGACAGATAAATGGGACCCAAACAATGGGCACAACAGATGGATCATTAAATAGATCATTGAAACCATTGAGTCACAGAGCATTTTAAACATATTTAGATAAATTCTACTATATGGACACATATTTTTCTAGAATCTTCATTCAAACCAAAATACCCATAGAGACATCTTAAATTGGGGGGGGGGGGGATACATATTTTGGGCAACTTTCATGATTGAGGATTTAAAGATTTATTTTACTGATTTTTGACAGACAGAGACAGAGACAGAGAGAAGGGGGAGGGCCCAGAGCCGTCTCCATAGTTGACATTAGTTTTCCATATAGTTTCACTCCACAGGAGGGCACAGGGCTGCGCAGGGCAGGAACTGGGCCGGGAGCCTCCCACATAGGTCCCGGCAAGAACTGAACTGGGGGCACACCCCAGCTCAGCATGTGGGTCCACACGGGCTGGGGTCAGGATTCGATCCTCGGTCCTCAGGGCTTCAAAGCGAGTGCTTAGGGTAACCCGCTGAGCCATCCCAGCTTTCCCATGATTGGGGATTTAAGAAAATCTCTCTCTTTTTTTGAAATTTCAAACCACCACTTATGTCTTTCCAAGATCTATAATGCCCACCACCTTGGGTTTCTCCTCTGGAATTTGCAAGGAAACCCACTGGCAAAGGTTTTCAGAACTTCAGCCTCATCTAACGGAGACCTTCCCCTGCTACACACAGCCTCAGACTCTGCAGCCCAGGTATGGGTCACGTTCACTTCCGAGCCATTTTCTTCATTAAGTAGCTCAGTAGTGGGGCTGCCTCGTGGTCAACGTCGCTGGCGATGGAAGATTTTCCGTGGCCTGCCGTTACTCAGAATCCTGTTTGATACAGATGGTCGATACCATTTTTAAAGAAAGATTGCCAGGGTTTTGGGTGTTTAGGGCTTCAACCCCCCTGGAGAACATAAAGGCTGAAAGCCACAAGGTCGCTAATATTTTGGGCAGATGCAGCGACTGTATTGCATTCCCCCAGGGCCTTCCCACCACGCATCTGAGCCAGGATACCCTAAGGCCAGGCACACAGGGCACCCCAGTGTCTGTCCCATCAGAGGGAGCCCAGCGACAGAGAGCAGAGGTGTCGGTCCTGTCTTCCCACTGCCCACGGCTGACATCGGCAGGAGAGGTTCCTGCTGACGTGAGTGATGGGGCTGAAGAAGCTCAGCTGCCTGTTGGAATGTGACTCGTGTCAGCATTTCAATCAATTCTCTGTGTGTTTTCTTCTTGTTGCACTTTTTTCCCCCTTTCTGAAAAAACTTGCCATGCGGTATTGAAGGTGACCTAACTCTGGCGGACGAGAACGTTCAGTGTGGTTTGTCTTTCCACCCACGCACCCCTCGCCTTGCAGACTTGGCTGGGGAGAGATCAGCCACCGAGAGGAGCAAACAAAACACCCAAAATACCCTCCTCCACAAAAATGCCCCTCCGTGTGAAACTTTCTGAGAAAGCGTGGCCCGTTTCCTTAAAGTAGAATAAAAATCACAAAAGTAGATTTTCTGAAGACCGCTTGTTTACTCAGATGCTATCGGTTCTGTTTCTAGCACAACAGGACGGTCGTGCTACCCAGACGTTTTTAGAAAGTCAGATAAGCTAGATGCTCCTGCCGTGGGCTTTGCTGGGAGAGAGCCGTGCTGCTCACATCGCTTATTAGAAGGTGAAAGCGTAATTACAGGGCAGTCTTGTATAAGAGCAATAGGCTTTAGCGGGGTATTTATAAAACAGTATGTTGACATCAACAGTGCTATGCAAGGAAGAAATAATAATAACACGATGAAGAAAATTAACTCCTTCTATGCATAACATTGAATACAGAGCTCTGTGTAATGACTATCCTGGCGATTTAATGGGTTACTCGTTTTCTTTCTTGCTTTTTTGTTTGTTTGTTTGTTTCCTTCCCCTTTACTGGGAAGAAACAGGTTTTGTTGAACACGGCATTTGTCTAACGCGGTGGCCTCATCTCCCTGATACCGTATCCCCAGGCTCACGCCCTGCACGTCTCGGAGGGGCCTCCACAGCGACAAGTAATCGGCTCCAAACGCCGATAGTGTGAGGCAGAGAGGCCCGGCGTGAGCTCGTTGATCTTTGAAACCATCCTTCGGGGTAGAGGTGGTGACGATGCGTCTCTTCGTTTCGTGCTCGGAACAGCTCACAGAGCAGCCAAAAGCGGCCTCTCCCAGACGAAGGCTGAGGCAGAACCCGAAGGGCATGGGCTCAACCCCCCGCCCTCAGAGTCCCTGTGCTCTCGCCACCCGCCCCTTCTTCCACGCCCGGCTTCCCCGAGAACTTGGCCTCGGTTGCAACAGCCGTGCATGCGTGTGTGCGATGCGTGCATGTGTGTGCACACGTGTGTGTGTGCACGTGTATTTTTCCTGACAGAAACTGGTCCCCTGGAGCCAGACGATCTGATTCTCGGCATAGCTGAAGCAGCCACACACGCCTTTGTTCCTGCCCTCCCGCTGTTCCCGGTGAAGTCACCCTCAGAGTCCAGCCCACGTGTCACTTCCCTGTCAGGGGCACTGAGCCCCCTCCACTCCCCCACAGTGGCTGGTAATGCCAGTCCCCAGCTCAGGTGACGAAAGAGCCCTGTAGACAGGGCCATGTGCTCACGTGGGGTGAGGCCACTTCCTGGGCTTCTTTTGTGTCCGTTAGCTTCCCATGGAGACCTGCTCTCGTCCTGGAGGTGTGAGGGCCACTCCTGTGGCTTCTCAGCAGACGCTGGACGCCTGTCAGATGCAGGAAGAAGTGACAATTCATTTAGCTGAACGTGCTCGTGTGACGCTGCCCGAAGCCAAGGCCACTGAGGTCAGCGCGCAAGGGGCTGGCCTCCCAGGGGACAGGAGAGGACAGGGCGCTTGCCCTGTGAACCATGGTGACAGTGACCCCCGCTCTTACATCTGGGCTGAGTGAGGCTGCTCTTGCCTTTCAGTAAATCATGGCATTACCGGCAGGCACAGAGTGAAGGCCCTGCCTGGTGCCCATTTAGCTGTCACTGTCACTACTTAATAAACAGTTCAGAGGCAGTGACTCACATTGCAGGTGCTGTTGGCCTGGGTGATTGTCGGATGGACCCAACGTGGCTAATTTTGGGCTCCCTCAGCCCCACGTGGGATGTGTGAGGGCAGGCGGGACACCCACACCCCCAGCAAGTGCAGGAGCGAGGCCGGCAGAAGAGTGCGTGAGGGGCCACGCTGCACTTAGTGGCCTCCGGGTGTCAGTCAACAGAGTGAAAGGAAAATGCCGTCCTGTCCTGTGGTTACTATGTGACGCACCGAGCTACCGTCTAATCCTCCGTCGCAGTAGTTCTGTGAATCTGAATGTTGGTGAAGGATTTTTTTCTTGCTCTGACATTATTTTTATTTTACATTTAGATTTTTGACGATGATAGCTTATCCAGGCAGGGCATTTGGGGAGCTAGGGAAGGCATGTTCTATAAATAAGTGAGCACATAATGTTACATTCGTAGGAACAGAGAATACAGGTGTCCTGTCATCTAGGACTTAGAGTGTTGGTGGGTGGGAACACGGTAAACGTGAAATCATCTGTGCAGTATGTGCACACACATAGAGTGCTGTGCTGGAAACTGTAACAGCTGGCTGTCCAACACCCAAAAACCCTCATGTGTAGCATCTGCCAACTCCATGGTGTAAATACTCCGAGGACGGCTCATTTCAAGCTACCGATGTTTAAGAAGCAGTGCGCACGACTCCTGATGTGCGAATTGGCTCCAGCAAAGAGATGACACATTGGCGCAGACTCAACGGGGAGACTAAATTCAGAAACGAGGAGTTCCAGGTCTGGGCTGGGACAGTCTGGGAGGTTGCAGGATGCATGGAAAAGATGAAGAACCTTTGGAAAAACAGAAACGGGTGAAAAGGCTCTAGTACCTCTGGGGAGCCAGCTCATTCTATTCATTCTGTATTCATTCACCTATTTATTTCTTAAAAAAAAATTTTTTTTAATTATTGCTGGATTCTAGACACTTGTAACAGGGTTTAAAGATTTATTTTTGTTGTTTTTTTTTACAGAGAGAGAGAGAGAGAAGGGGGAGGGCCCAGAGCAGTCTCCATAGTTGACAGCATTAGTTTTCCATATAGTTTCACTCCACAGGTGGGCACAGGGCTGCGCAGGGCAGGAACTGGGCCGGGAGCCTCCCGCATAGGCCCCGGCAAGAACTGAACTGGGGGCACAGCCCAGCTCAGCATGTGGGTCCACATGGGCCGGGGCTGGGATTTGATCCTCGGGCTCCGGGGCTGCAAAGTGAGCGCTCAACCCACTGAGCCATCCAGTTTCCCCTTATTACAGGATTTAAATACAAGGAATTACCATCACTTCAGGGGTCGGGGTGAGAGTCCCCATGTAAGGGGATGGTGTGGGCACAGTGCTCAGGCTGTGTGCACGCAGTCACGGAGGAGAGCCAGGTCGGGAGATCTTTCTGGAGGCTGTGACTGAGTCCAAAAGGATGGAGAGGATCTCAGTGGGCCAAGGCAGGCGAGAGAAGGGCGTTCCAGCTGGGGGATGTTTGAGGGGCATAGAAAGGGGAGAAAGCATGGGGTGCGGACAGCTACAAGCAGACGCGTGCTTAGAAAACACAGGGCTACCCCGAAGTTCATTTTCTTACACAATTGCAAGGAAGCAGGGCAGGGCTTACATTCATGCCATCCTTCCCACGGCTATTTACCGAACAGCAAGGTCTAGTCAAAATGGGACGCCTCAGAATAAGGAAAATCGTTGACTCGTATTTCTTTGTAATGATGGTTTCAAAGCTAATCCGTAGCTCTGGTCAAAATGGATTCCTGGGGAAGCCGGGATGGCTCAGTGGGTTAAGCGCTCACTTTGCAGCCCCGGGGACCGAGGATCGAATCCCGGCCCCGGCCGGTGTGGACCCATATGCTGAGCTGGGAGCTCCCCCAGTTCAGTTCTCTCTCTGTCTTCATATCACTCTCTCTCTCTCTCTCTCTGTCAAAAACAATTTTAAAAAAATGTATTAAAAATGGATTCCTTGTGCTGCCACCGTGGGCAGTTTGGGTCAGGGCTTTGTCGCGTTTTCAGTTTAGCCATTCACTTGTCTACCTACACGCCGTGTTGGAAACGCTCCGCAGAAAGCGAATATTCCCGTCCTTCCTGAGCAGACGGTTTGAAGCCGAGGCCCGACTGGGAGTCTCTATGGCGCACTTTGTGGGGTTGCTGTTCGAGCCTCATAGGAAGTCTGCAGTGTCCTGAACGTCCTAGGTCCTCTGTCGCTTCCTGCACTATCATCATTACCCCGTGGCTTTATCTTCCTGATTGCCTATCGATCCCCGAAAGAAAGCTTTATCTCCAGCTCGCCCCCCAGTCCAGGAAGGAAGACGATGAAAGGGAGGAGAAAACGGGGGCGGGGAGCGGGTGGTGATGTCCCTTCCAGGAAAGCCAAACGTTCCCAGAAATCCCCAGCTGACTTACATCCTCATCTCCTTTGCCCGAAGGGTGTCACCCAAGCTGTAAGGAACGTACAACCGAATTGCTTACGCTTTTTTCCTGGCACATTGCCAGTCTGAGGGAACTCATGTTGGTCTGAGTGGAAGGCTGGGAGGTGGGTCTGGGGGGAGTAGCAGCGTTTGCCCCACGGCCTCAGGACACTCCTGGGGTGAAAAGATAAAAACAAACCCAGCCCTCAGAAAATGATGTCCCAGTGTCCCCGGACATAATGGACAAATGTGTCCCCAACCACCGGGAAACACTTTGAATCAGGTAGCTAGTGACACCAACCCCCTGAGGACCCGTTGCTCACCTCCCTGCGAGGACATGTGTTGACACCCATGTTCTTAGGCATCACCCTGACACCTGCATCATATTTTCTTGTCCCACACCAGGACAAATGTTGTATTTCCAACTGTTGTGGGTGCAACGTTTTGAGTTCAGGAACCTTCTCTTTCACCTGAGGAGTGGGTAACGTTCCCCACTGTTGATAAAGTGTCTAAGGCAGTGCATGTAAGCGGCTGGCATGCAAGAACCTCCTTATAAAAAACTCCATTTTCCCTTCTCCTTCAGCACATGCCGTTTGCATGCACAACACGCACACGTTTCATCATGGTGTGTGCATGTTCAGAGAACCACAGATCTGACGGAGAGACAAACGCAGAGACCATCAACCTTTGCTCCGTTTGAACCATTTAAAGTTCTGTGGTTGTGGCTGATAACCTATCTGCATTAGAAATGTTTCCTTTTGTCAGCACTCTTTTGTTTAAAAAAAAATTAAAGGAGAGAAAAAAAAGTTTCTCCAGTTAGCCTAGCAAAGCCCTTTTCTGAAGGGGCTGGAAATAACTTTGAATTCCTGGGGCTGCCTCCAATGTAGCTCTTCTGAGCTGCCAATGTCCGCTCTTTCTCGGAAGCGGGAGTAGGCATTCAGAAATAGTTTCACTCAATTTAACTGCCTATTGAACCCTCCAAATTACAGATATTAAGCCTCTGGTTTCACAACAAACTTAATGAACAGTTCTGACAATCTATAAGCAAGGCCACTGGGAACGCACAGGCCAGATGGAACCACAGAGCACACCACTTTCCTACTGGCCTGCAATTTTCAGGCACCTGGGCCCACATACCAGGGACACGATTACGTCCGGTCACTCGCTCTGGCCTCTGATTGCTGACTTGGAGTTTTAGACAGCTCATCACACGCAGAGAGATGCCTGCTAACTTCCAGGCACGATTCTTTGGAAAATCAGGGGAAAGCCGAGTATTTACAAGAACGGAGAGGGCAAGGCGGCCTGAGCAGAGGGCCTTGCAGAGGGGCTGAGGAAGGGAGGGGTGCGGTGGGACTAGGCAGGAGGGGTGCGATGAGGGCGGAGGGTAGAAAGGACAGCACACAAGCCAGCAAAGGAAGGACAGAGGCGACTTAGGTCAAGACGCTTCCTCCTCCTCAAGAACCTCTGAATTGTTCTTGGGATAATGCGTGTTAGTGACACGTATTTTACTCTAAATTTCCCACATACCTGCTTCGTGGTGATTTGAAGGGGAGTGTGGTTAACCGCGGAGAGATTCTTTTCCACCTTCTGAAATGGGATCGGGGTCAGGAACATGACTGGCTGCAGTGCAGTGGGGTGGCGGGGACTTTACTTGTCGTCACCCCGTCCCTCACTCTGAATTCTCATCCAGCGATCCTCCCGTGCTTCAGCGTGTTATAACGTCTGTTTTGACAGAAGTCACAGTGCTCTTTTCTTCACCCATCTTCCCAGTCATGATGTATTAGTATTATTATTATTACTATTATTATTACCAGTGGTTCTTCTTCAGCATGTGCATCTGGAAGAAAGAATTCAGTTTATTTACCCCCATACCTCAGGGGGTTCACAGGAGGTCCCAAACAGTAAAATCTTAGGAAATGTCAGTCCACTAAATGCATGCTCCAAATTCCTTGGACACATTGAACGATTTCCTCTTATGATAATCAGAAAAGCTTTAAAACATGGATTTTTATTTAAAGGAGAGAAGAGTGTCCTAAAGAGAAGCCAAAACAAAACTTCCACTAGTCCAGTGTGTTTCAGGCAAAGAGTAGCTGTGTTTATAGTCAATAGCATTGAGAGCTTTTTGAAGGAATTTGGGGCATCATTTTACCTAATTTTTCTGTAGTTGGGTATCAAGGGAGGTGGTTAATCTGGCAGGAAGTAGGCAATAAGAATCGAACATAGTTGGTGGAAATTTCATTAGTGTTATAGATTCCCAACAGAAATCCTTATTGAAAAATAATTGTAGAATGGTTGGTCTTAGGGGTGGCAAGGTCCCTAGAGAATATAGTGTGATGACCTTCCTGTGGCCCTCAGAACACTAAAAACTATCAAAGGAGTCATGAAGTCTCTGTTCATATTTTCAGAAAACATAGTGAAAATCAGATTTTTGCTATGCATTGAGTTGCCAAAATAGCTAAAAATGAAGTCGCCCTGTAGGTGGCGACTACAGTGATAGTTCTTGGCTCTGGGCTGAAATGTTGGTAACACAATGTGCCAAAGTCCCTATTGGATGATGAACTGGTAGGAGGTGATGCGCCATGATCCCTACGTCATGAAAAACGGTATGGGCGACTTATTCAATGCGCTCCGTGACTGGTTTTAAGGCCACCTCTACATTGCTTTCATGAAGAGTATGGCAAGGAGTGCTTGCTGGGAGGAGGCGGAGACCCAGAGAATACTCTCAAAGATTCCATCGTCCCCAAGGACTACATCTGACCGCGGGAGCCACGATCTGAAGCAACTCTTTTTTTGTTTAAAGCAGCTTCGAAGGGGAGCCTCCGCCGTCATCGCCACCGTTGTCGTCTGAGCGCGTACAATACTGCTTTCACTTCAGCAAACAGAGCAGCCGGTGGCCTGAGTTTCTTACCCTGACCTTGCTCAGTCACTGCGCTGACCTAACGCAGGCAGGCGGTGCAGCAGTTTCCAGGATACGCAGCAGGTGCCAAGAAGACGGCGTGCCTGTCACCGACTATCAAACGACATTTCTCGCCCCTCCCCATCTCCTGCGCAGTCGTGCACCTGTGGTCTGTTTCTTCAGGGAGGTTGCCTGTCGCCAGAGCAGCCGGCTGCACAAGCCAGCAGGACTCGGCAGAGGTTGGCGTCACGAGGGAGATGGTTGGCACGGCTGGCAGACGGAGGAGATAAACGATGCCAGGGGAGTCACGTGAGACGGGCGCAGCCTTCAGCGAAGGAAAGAGTGTATTAGAACGCAGCCTTTAATGGCTCAGTGGGTTAAGTGCTCACTTTGCAGCCCTGGGGACCGAGGATCGAATCCCGGCCCCGGCCCGTGCGGACCCACATGCTGAACTGGGAGCTCCCCCAGTTCAGTTCTCTCTCTCTCTCTGTCTCTGTCTCTGTCTCTCTCTCTCTCTCTCTCTGTCAAAAATAAATAAATAAATAAAAATATATTTAGAACGCAGCCTTCCCGTCGCAGCTAAAAATATCAAGCAGAAGACTTTCAAACACGGGCAGATGTCCTCATGCCCCATCTCATAGGTGGGACACCGTGAATCAGACCCACGCGACCCACGCAGGACTCAGCCTCCCTGACATGCCCCACCGGGGCTTCCATTTCTTCCCGATACATTTTGTTGGACGACAATTGCATGGCTGTGTTTTCAGATGCTATTGTAAGACCACTTGAAAGCCATCTCAGAGACAGACTCCGATCGATGCTTAAGTCGCGGATACAGTTCCTTTCCACTCGCCCCTTCATCCAACATTCGTTGAAGACGTCCTACTGTGTGCAGCCTGGACAACGAAGACCGTTCCCCTCGGGGGAAGAAATGGACGTGACTCGGGGGAGCTCGCTCTTTGTCGGGGGCTTCCCCAGAGGGAAAGCTCCTCACAGAAACACTGGCGTGACCCGGGGAGGCGGGTGATGAGGTGCAGAGGCTGGACCACTCTTGGCTCCTTCCTTCTCGCTTTAGTGCCCTGTCTCCCTCCTGCCCCCAGCGGCATTTTATCAGCATCTGCATTTCTGATGTCACTTCCCTTTTTCCTGATCCACCTGTTTTTCCCTCGGGAGGAGTTCAAATGTCCAGCAAGTGCTGGTGCAACAGGCTTGGTGCTATCAGTTTGGAGGTGACCTTGGGGGATTATCAGTGGGGGGAGTCTTTGTGGTAGTCAAGTGAGGACAGTGTTTGTGACGCTGCCTGTTTTGGTGTTGAATCACCCCACAGCATAGTGTGAAACTAAGTCCACGAATCACCCTCCCCTGGCCTTCTTTCTGGTGCTTCACTCCTGACCCAGAGTTACATTCATCCCTGACTCTCCCACACGGAGACAGGGATGGAGCATAATTTCAAAAGGGATCTTTTATAGACCTTGTAATTTTAAAGAATGTATGCCAAATATTAGGACCCCCCACACAATTATTATAGGTAACAGGAAGCAAATATACCAGCTCCATTTCCTTTGCTTTATAAATCCTGACGTTGCTTTTATTTATTTAGAATCCTTATTGATAGAGGACCTGACCTGAGTTTACATGACTTATTTTCACAGAGGCAGAGAGAAGAGCAAGGAAGGGCTGAAGGAAGGATGATAAAGAGAGAAAATGAGTAGTGAGCTTTCTATCAATCTTGACAAATAATAAAATCTCATGAGTTATATAACATTCATAATCTAATTAAAATGCATTTCATTCATAGTCGAAGGACATCCTTTCCGGTCCCAAAGTCCTGAGATAAACAGGGCATCTCAAATCATATGTGTGTGACGTTCAAGTCATCACTCGTCAGTCTTCAAAACAGCAGAGAAATTCCATGGGTCTGTTTCCCCAGGGGAAGCCAGTAGACAATCTGAGCTCATCCTAATCCTGTAGAGAAAGTTCTAGAGCTGGTGCCAATGGCTGCACATGTTGGGATGAGGGATGTAGAAGTAGCTAAAGATGTGTCTCGGGGGTGCCGTTGTTTTCCCGAATCCAACTTAAGCCATGAACAAAGCCTGGAGAATCTTGAAAAGTGAGTTGTAACATAATTCTGAGATCATTCCTTTTGGATTCCAGTTGTCTCTGATGGGCTGGTGACGAGAATAGCATGCCAGACGACTCGACTGGCTGTCATTAGGGAGGACCAGAAGGGCAGGCATTTTGTGTTCTTGACTGAAAGAAGATCAATATGGTCGACCAAGCAGCGAGAAAACAATTCATGATTTCTGTGAAAAAAAGATTCTGACAGTTTTGCTTGATGGAATAAGTCTCCAGGTCTGCAGGGAGGGACGCGAGGGGTCTGTCGGCGGGGCCACCTCTGCAGGGGGCTGCTCTGAAGACCCCTGATTCTCTGCAGACGCTGCCAACCTAGGAAGTTCACAAAGAAGAGGAAAACAAATAAAAAGAAAGTGCGTAAGCACTAATAAAGACAAAAACAGGTTATTCAGCTAGAAATAAAGCCAGCTAGAACGCTGGGGCAATAAAAGTCAATCAAGACTGTTTTGTTTTGTTTTTCCTCTTAATTTAAAAGGAGGCAAATATAAGCTCCTGGCAAAAGGATTTATTAAAAACCAACAGCAAATGTGACATTAAGTGAAGAATGGTGAAGAGCAGTCCTGCTAAAATCAAGGGGACACACCAGAATATCAGTTATTCACAGTGAAATCAGTGGTATAAATACCAGACATGGAAATACATTATCCGTCTTATAGATATTGTTATATGTTTAAAAAGTAAAAGAGATTTACTTAATATTATTATAATTAGCAAGATAATTGCTCTAAGCAATGGAAGATAGAAGATATATCCTATAGTAGCTTTGTTCTAATAATCACTTAGAAAATTAAATAGGGGAAGCCGGGATGGCTCAGTGGGTTAAGCGCTCACTTTGCAGCCCCGGGGACCAAGGATCAAATCCCGGCCCTGGCCTGTGTGGACCCATATGCTGAACTGGGGTGTGCTTCCAGAACACGGTGAAGCCTCCAGTTCAGTTCAAAAATAAAAAATAAATTAAAAAAAAAATTAAATAGAAAATTAAAAATGGAGTCTATTCACAATAATTATGTAATTACAAAGTACATAATGTTAAATGCAACAATATAAGTTTCATGTGAAATAAATTCTATTTTACAGAAGGATATAAATAATACTTAAGAATAACAGGCATTATTCTTAATTAAAATGCCAATTCTCCAAAACAAATTATTCAGCCTACTGCAATTTCAGTCATTTCCTAACCAGGGTACATTTGGAAACTGGACACATTGAATATAAAATTGATATGAAAGAATAAATGTGTGAGGATTGCCAAGAACAATGTGAAATATATGCATAATTGAAGTGGGTTTGTTCTATCAGATAGTAAAATATTCTAAGGAGCTACTATTATAATAAAACAGGACTATTCGGGAGGAACAAAACAGAAGACTGATAGTGATGTCATGGAATTTACTTATAGCACATATGGTATTGTAAATAGGTGAGAAAAAAATAGATGTTTCATGAATTATGTTGAGAAAAATAGGCTACACATGTGGGGAAAAATAAATGTATCCCTATTTTTTACCACACAGAAATACATTGCAAAAATTGAAATATTTAAAGAATATAAGTATTAAAAGTAACATATAAGATTATTTCGAAATATTTGCAGAGGAAATCTTCCCAAACACAATAGTAAAGCCAAACGCTACTGACTTAACAATGACCTGTTCAACATCTACACATTTAAAGCTTCTATAAATCAAAACAACAGAAACTGGGTCAAAGAATAATCTACAGAGAAAATATTTGTAACATAGGTGACAAAGAATTAATATCCCTGACATATGTAAATCCTTAACATTAATTTTACAGGGCACATGTACCATTAGGAGAATGTTGAGAGGGTATGAAAGGCATTTATAAGAAAAGAAATCAAGGTCAGCAAGTCGTACAAGGAGTCAGGGAAACGCAAGTGAAACGCTAGGTTCAGTGCCAGCGTGTCCATCAGATGGATACGTGCTGACGTGACTGGACCCATCGAGTGAGTGTCTGAGGCATCGCCGTGTGCATACCCTGTGGGTGGCTGTGAATTCCCTCATGATCTCATCTTCCTCTTCCCAGCGTAGAGTTGAGGGTCTTTCCCAGTAATGACCCCACTGACCCACCTTCTACTTCCATTATGTGCACCTGCCCCAAACTTCCCCCAAGCTTCTGGTGGCTTCCTGGCGGTCTCTGGTGTCCTTGGCTCGTCGAAGCATTGCCCTGTCTGCCTTTATCAGTGCACAGCTGTCTCAGTGCCACCTGGTCCGTGTCCAAACGTCCCTCCAGTCGTGAGGGTGTAACTGCCCGCCCTCCTCCGGTACAGCCTCGTCTTAACTAATTCTGTCTGCGACGGCCTGCTCAGAACGGAAGAGCACAGTCTGAGGAATCGGGGCTAGGATTTCAGCATGTGAATCTGGGGGACACAACTCCATCCACAACGATCCTCCATGAAGACAAGCCGGTCTCCTCCCCAGTCTCAGCCGGTGCCGGGCTCCGTTCCCTTTCCCTCTGCCTGCGGTCAGATGACACTCCTAGGACACTGCTGAATGAAGCTTCCCGGTCATCTTCTTGGACAGCCTTTGCAGGAGAATACAGATTAGTATTAACCTCTGCTTTTTCTGTCCATTCACTCAGTGAACGAATTTCACTCTTAAGCGTCAGCCATCGTTAACTCCTTATCTCAAAAAGTTGCTGATCTCCTGGGAGTGGCAAATGTTGTGTACTTGATGGGGTGTGTCCTGTAGTGTGCTCATTGGTCTGTTGGATTTATAGTTCTGGAGCTCAGGAGAAAGACGACTCTCCCACAGGCCCATCGTAGCCATTTGCTGTATTGAGGAAAGAGAAAACGCAGGAGAAAAGAAAAGAGGAGAAAAATCAAAATTAGAAAAAAGGAAAACACCCAGTATTTCCTAAAGCTGAAGTTGAAGAAGTTGCTGGACATATGTTCCTTTGGAACATTTTGCATTTCCGTTGGGAAGGTGTCTGTGTTGCAAATGTTTAGCACCAGGAAGAGATGCTGATAAAAGAAGCGTTTCATGAAACTGCAACTCTTAGACCTCAACCCAGGTTCAAGGGCCGACCTGTTGTTCCCTTTCTCCTCGCTAAAGGCATTCGGTGGCTAGTCGACTTCTTGCTTCTTGCTATAGCTGTGCACCTGCATTCTAGAAAGGAACCTCTAGATAGGAGCTAAGGCATCATGAGCGGTGACGTTCTAGGTGGCATTGTCACGGACGCCCATGAACAGTGCCTGAAGATCCTCATCACTGTGATTTCTGACCCTTCCCAGGGCCTTTCCCTCTCAACCTCTCCTCCACAGTCTCTGGCTTTATCTGCAAATGCGCAGGTTGCCGTTGTAGTAATTCTTTGCCCTCCAAGTACTAATTCAAGGTGGGAAACAATTTTCCTCGTGCTATAGGCCTATATAGTAACTTCGCTGGTGTCACAAGAACTAGATATTTTTAAGCTCCTCTCGCATTCATTTGTCAGTATTGAAAAGACAACTACTGGTCTAATTGCTACGGCTGTTAGTTGAGTCATCTTTTTATGTGATAAGTTTCAAATCTCTGAGTCTTGGGTCGTTGGCAGTTTGACTAAGATATACGATCTAGCAGGCTTTCCTTTGCCTGACCCGCCTAGTGCACGCTTGACTTCTGATACGGGAACATGAATGGGATTCTTAAGTCTGAAGATTTCTAGTCATTATCCATTTCAACCTTGCCTCCCCGTCCCTCTGTCGTCCTAACACGGCTCTCCCTCTCTGTCGTCCACGCCTCTGTGGTCCTTCTGCCCCCACCCTGTGCTGGATTGAGTGCAATTCCTTCCCTGTCTTCCTGGTCACGGATTAGCTCTTCTCCTGTGTCCAGTGAGCTGACCCTTTTCGTTTAAATTAAAATCGCCCGTTTCTATACACAGCGGCGTGGTTACTACTTTTCACGTTATTATTCTCTTTACCTGTGAGTCCTCTTCTTTTGCTTCCGAAGTTTGGGGAGCTTGGTTCCAGCTCTCTGCTGAGGTTTACAGATGAACTTGTTCCTTGGATAATTCTCAGCCTTAGGACACCGTGCGTTAGCTGGTGGTGGCTCCTTCTACCTTCCATCTATGTCCTTCAGGGTTCGTGTCCCTCCTGACTGGCTAGCCCATCATCCCATCCCTGTCACAGCAGATAGTTGTCTCTGTGGAACTTTCTCTGTCCTATTTCCATGTGGCGTTTACCTCCTTATTGGATCTTTACTCAGTGAGTTTCTAGGGGTTCAGAGAGAGAGATAAGGAGCGTGGGCCGAAGTGAGAAAACAGTGCACGGAAATGAAAACTGAAGTGGCAGGTTTAAGTCTTCTTGTGAGACAGTAAAGAGCATGAACGCAGGACCTCAGATCACGTCGGTAAGCTGGACCGTGTCCGATGGAGCCAGAGGCCGCGTGGGCTGCAGAACAGCCCCGAGCAGGGTCTGGTTAGTGGTGGAAGGCTTCCAATGAGTACACCATGTTCTAGCAATGTGTCAGAAACTATCTTACAGGTAGAAAACAAACCAACAGGAACCATCTACTAAACTAAGTTTACTTAACAAAATTCCAAAATGAGAGGCCTATTTAAGGAATTCTTACCATAAGATTTTGAAAAGCATGAGTTCCCAGCGTATACAGATGCTATGGAGGCGAGCCCTTTGAGTGCGTCTTTGTTTTCCTGGAGGAAGCGTAGGCAAATTACGGGCTGAGGGCCGAATCTGCTTCCTTCTGCTCTTGTAAATCGCGTGTTACCGCCGTACAGCCTACCTGCTTGTTCGCTTACTACCTATGGCTACGGAAGCGTCGTCGCGTAGATTGTATGGCCCGCAGGACCACACATCTCTGGCTCTTACACAACAGCTAGCTGACCCGGGTCCTAGAAGCCAGTGAGTGGCACCGTGTTGGGCAATTGCAGTGCATGACCTCAGCTGGTCTTCACCATGACCCTGGCAGGTGGGTGCTCTCACTACACCAAGCGGGTGAAGGAGGCTGAAGCTCAGAGAGCGAGCCGGTGGTGACAAGTGAGAAGGCTTGGAAGTCACGAGGGCAGGGCTTAACTTCGCCGGCATAGTTCACTGTGTTCCGTTAACCTCCACGCTTCTCTCCAAGCCTCAGTGTCTACGGGAGAATGTGAAGGTAACGTGACTACAGCACAGAGGCTCTATAACAAACCATGTCGGTAATAAAGAGGAAGCGCTGGGCTTGGAGAATGCTCAGTGGGTGTTTAGCATCATTAGGGACGCGAGACCCTTGGCCAAGGTTCCAGGGTCAGGAGCAGAGCAGTGTGTAGGCATCCAGAGCCCAAGGGCATAATCGTGGGCAACTGCCATGCATTTAACAACTGAGCTAACTGTCCCCCTTAGACCGCTTTCATTTTTCCTTCTTTAGGAATAAGAAATCTTGGAAGAGAATTTTACTATGATCTGTGTTCAGGAAATCTGCTACCAGAGTTTATTTCAACCATTTTTTATTATGTTCTATAGGGTCTCTTACTACTCAGGAACCGCTGTTTCTTTCTAGAAGTTCTCCCCAGCTACAGGTTCAGAAAGGTGTGCTGGGAGGCTGGGGGATCTCAACAGGTTGAGTGCTTAGCTTGCAACCGAGAGGGCTGGGGATTGAATCCCAGCCCCGGCAAGTGCAGACCCAGATGCTGAACTTTGGAGCAACTGGTAACCACTGAGAATGTGGCGAAGGTGTTCATCTATCATACAGGAGGCCCCCAGTTTGGTTCCCACCCCACACAGCCCCACGTCCACCTGTGAGAAACGAAACCATGTCACAACTAATGAAGTACAACTATGGGGACTGCTCTGGGCCTGCCCCCTTCTCTCTGTCTCTCTCTGTCTCTGTCTCTCTCTTGCCTTCTCTCAAAAACAATAAAATAAATTTTTTTAAAAAGTGTGGTAGGCAGATCCTCAGATGGCCCCCGGCCCTGCCCCTGGTTACCCCCTTGCATAATCAAACCCCACTTCGAGTGTGGGCGGGGCTGATGAATATGGTGGAATTTCACTGTTGTGATTAGGTCAAGGGGTTCACAGGAGTTAAAGTCCCTATCAGAAGACTTTGAGCTAATTGCAGGAGACTATTCTGAGAGGGCCCAACCCCAGCAAATGAGCCCTTTGGAAGAGAGATTTTTAAGCAAGAGAAGTGTTGGTCCTGAACTTGGAGAAATGAGTGGCCGTATGGTGACAGGGCCTTGGAAAGGTCTGTAAGAGGGTCCCATAGTGGGCTCTCCTGGTGGCCTCTAGTAGCTGAGTAGAGCCCCCGACGGACAGCTGGGAAAAAAAAGGGGGACCCCAGTCCCAAATTAGTGAGATGTTGCCCGGTGAAGCCGCTGACCAGAACCAGCCCCGGCCTGCACCTGGTGAGGCCCTATAGTGGGGTCCCGCTGATCTGCGCTTGGACTCGGCCCAGAGAGGCCGTGAGATAACGGACGCGCGTGGTTCTAGGCTGCGAAGTTGCTAGGGAGCCATCAGCTACCCAGCAACAGAACACTAGTGCACTAAGAGCTGCAGGGAAACCGTGGAACATATTTTCAGCAGCTCTTTGGAGGGAAAGAAAAAAAAAGGAAAATATTCGCTAAAATCAGACTCCCCGTGGTTTTCAGCGTGGGGCTGCCTGGGCCGTTACCACCGCGCTTGTCCAGGAAGCAGCCGAGCCCTGCGGAGCAGGAGCAGGATGCCCCGGGCATGTTGTGACCCCCGTGACTGTTCCTAACGTCCGCCCAGGGCTTGCTCTATGCCGGGCACATTTTGCATAAGAACAGATTATGTTCATAGCAAGACATAATTATTTCTGGAAAGGAAAAGGCCAGATTTCATTTATCCTCGTTGGTTATAACTGTCCGTGGGAAATGCCATTCATACAGGAAGGCCGGGGAGTCTTTCAAACCAGGTGTGTTGAGTGTGGCTCCAGAGCGGAATTTTGTGAGAAGAGAATTGGTTAGAAGCGAGCAAGGAGGAGCAGGGGCCTCTTGTGGGGTGGCCATTTGGGAGCTGAATTCTGTAATTAAAATATATAGTGAGCTGGGGAGGCCGGGATGGCTCAGTGGGTTAAGCGCTCGCTTTGCAGCCCCGAGGACCGAAGATCAAATCCCGGCCCTGGCCCGTGTGGACCCATATGCTAAACTGGGAGCGCCCCCAGTTTGGTTCTCACCGGGGTGAGACCCCGGCCCAGTTCCTGCCTGTGCAGCCCCGCACCCACCTGTGGAATGAAACTACGTGGGAAAACCAATGATGTGCAGCTATGGAGACTGCTCTGGGCCCTCCCCCTTCTCTCTGTCTCTGACTGTATCTCTCTCTCTCTTTCTGTCAAAAACCATAAAAATAAAAATATATAGTGTGCTAACTGTGACGGTGGTGGCTGTGAGCTGGTGAAGTAGATAGATGTTGGGACAGGGAGGAGAAAGGATGTACTGAGCAGGCTGACCAAGGCCAGCTGCGAGCTGGGGGCAGGGTGCCATAGACTCTCCTTTGCTGCCACAACAAATCGCCACAAAACGTAAAAACATGTCAACCTAGGACCTCACAGTTTTGTGGAGGACGCAGGGTCGGCCCTCCCATTGTTTTCCGGGGCTGGACTCAAGGGATCGGCCAGCCGAGCTGCTGTCACCAGGTTCTGGAAGACTGCCTCCCGGCCCTGTTCACATCTTGGCAGAATCCATATTCTTCTGATCTGAGAACTCGAGCTTCGGCTCCCTCAATGGCATCATCTGGGGGACACCCTCAGCTCCCCAAGGCCTCTCTCCGGTCCTCATACATGGTCCCCTCGATCTCAGAACCAGCCGTGGTCATGTGATCCCACCTCCACACACATGGACTTTCTCAGATGTCTCCTTCGGACGCATCTTTCTGAGTCCAGCCAGAAACATCTCTCCACTTTGAGGCGGTGACACGATTAGAACGGGCCCACCCGATTCTAACGTATACGGCATCATTACCGCTGCAAAGCCTTTTTTTATTCTATTCTTTTTAATCGTGCCACACAACGTCACCCATTCTCAGATTGGGACGTAGGTATCTTCTGGCCGTTAATCCGCCGCCACCGCGAGCTCTTAGGAAAGCAGCGTTCAGCGTCAGAACAGGGCTCCAGATCTGCCAGCATGATCTTACTATTTTCTTTACTGAGCCAGTGGCAGGCATGTACCTTCTATCAGGGGAACAAAGGCTAAGCACAAACTGTGTGGTCTATCTTGTGGTTAAAGCCGAGGTCAGATTCAGCTTCCGGTCCTGCTACTTACTGGCCGTGTGTGGGTGTGGAGAGGCCCAGCCTCGCATGTGTGGACCTCTAGAAACTTCAATTCCATATTCTTTTTTATCAAATGGGGGTAATAAAACTCAGTGAGTGATAATCTAAACGATAATGATATACTTTACAGACTTCTTAAGGTGATTAAATGTGGTAATTCGTGGAAGGACCTTTTATGGCGTAAATGCTAAAGCAATGGAACTTCCTTCTCATCCTCTGCTATTCTGGTTTCCCAGTCTTGTTACAGAATTCTAATAGCTATTATTTTTACACTAACCCAAATTTAGAAAACAAAAAATTATATGGATGCCTATATTGTCTACTACTCAATTTCTACCTGGTGATTTTCAAAGGATTTGAGTCTACCTGTGGACACTAATAAACACACACAATTGAAATACCCAATAGCTAAGCACATGGACAAATGAAATGTTATAATTAGTACGTGTACAATGTTCTGTTGAAACAAATCTATAACTTGTAAGTAAATCACATGAGAAGATGTTGGATCATTTTATTCCAACCAATGTATGGAATAGTTAAAAGTAGTTTATTCTAAGAGTTTACAGATGTGTAAAAGTTCATAAATAATTCAAATAATAGGACAATTGAGAATAATTTGGAAGTCTATTACATCAAGCACCATTGTTTGTTATAAATATCTACATGACATTGAAACTCCAATTTCTTCTACCATCAGGCATTAGAATTATTATTTGGCAAGGAACCCAGTGTCTAATGTTTGCTCATCAGATTTCACGAAAACCAATGTTCTCAATGGCAGCTGGAGTGTTCTTGGTTCTAAAATGGTGTGTTTTCGGGACCATCATGAGAAGTTAAACTTTTAGTCCTTCTCTGATACTTGCTTCTGTCTATGAAGACTAAATCTCGTTCCTCTCTTTCCAAAAGCCCAGATAATCCCCCTTCCCTGGTGTCCTCACTACACACTAAAAACTTTCTGGACCATTTCTCATTGCATTTGGACATTTTGTTGTTCGTTCCGGTTTCCTCCACTGGACTGTGAGCTCCTCAAGTGTAAAAACCACACATGTCATCTTCTATTCATAGGTCTCGTTGGGTTTGCTACGTTAGAACTGGCCATCAGTAAAGCATTTCAGTTAGCGGTTCTGAGAGGCTTGAGCTAGAAGCAGAGGGTAAGAAAGAATCTAAGATGGTGAGGGTCAACATGCGCTAATGGTAGAGCAGACGCAGTATAAGATGCAATGGGGAGTTTGTAGAGAGAACAGGAAAAATGTATCTTTAATTTCAAATAGCTTACCTCGCCTCTAGATGTTCTTTTCTTCAATTTTAGTTCATCTACAACAGCTCACACACACACACACACACACACACACACACACACACACATATATATAAAATCACCATATTTTTTCCAGAAATACTTTCAGTTGTTCAACAATTCAAAATCAACGATAGTCCTAAGAATTTGAGAAATAGGAAAAGGAAGAAAGCAAGATAAGAAACAAATAAACAAGCAGAAGGCATCAGTGCCGATGACCAAGGTGAGGTTGTGAGGCTGTGACCAGCACCGAAGTAGAGGGTGGGCCATCTAACAAGGTGCACACTTGCCCGGTGTATCATTTTTTAACAGAGAATGTGGCCATTTTTCACAGAGTAATGGTTCAGGGAGGACACTCACTATGTGTTGGCCCCTGGCTCTGAAAGTATGAGAGCCCAAATCTAAGACATAGAAGTATTTCAGGTTCACCGTCCCTCTCACAGGGACTACGTGGTTGAACCGCTGACCTGGGTCAGGTTCATGCGTGATTCTCTATCAGCCAGGTAATTGCAAGTAGATAAAGACAACGAGGAAGGCACTGAATTAAGGTTATTCAGAACAAATGCCATGCTATTCACCCTTCATAAAATCCTATGAGAGTATTTCTATTTCCTGAAGCCTTTCTAAATAAATGGCAAATTATGACAAAATTATCAGAACCCAAAAGTTCAATCAAGTCTAATCTATCCCTTGTTATGTGCAATCCAGTGAACTGCAAGGACTCAGTCTGAGCAAATGCCTAACCATATATGCATTTTTTCTAGTTTTAATTTATTATCTTGCCGCTAATTCTGGACTCTTTCCCTACATACAGTTTATAACATAATTCTTTACTCTAAACTTGTCCAACCCGTGGCTCGCGGGTTGTGTGCAGCTGAGAACTGCTTCGAATGTGGCTCAATACTAATTTGTAAACTTTCTTAAAACATTATGAGAATTTTTGCTTTTTTTTTTAGCTCATCAGCTATTATTAGTGTTAATGTATTTGATGGGTGGCCTAAGACAATTGTTCTTCCACTGTGGCCCAGCGCAGCCAGAAGATTTGAGCCTCTGTTTTACTTGTTTGCTTCACATATGTATCATCTTCTCAAAATTTAGGAGATTGAACATTTAAACCATAATAAAAATTTTCTGATTCCTTATTATAATTTCCAGTTAAAAATATCTTTCACCAGCAAACATATTCAAAATGTGACTTAACATGCATAGAATATTAATATGTTCAAGATTAATCATTTGATGGAACCATCCAGGAGTTGGATAAGCTGATGGGTTTAATTTCTGTTCAATATTTCAGGAGTTCATGCTCTGTAATAGCTAAATTCTTAATAAAGGCATTTGTATAAGTATACAGTAGTCTTTCAGAACTAGATGTCACTTCAGGCCTTATGCCCTGTGACTTAGGTTAGTCATATCAAATTTACTTTCCATTATTATATGACTAGAATGGCGTTGATTTTCCAAAGCGAATTCTGGCCTCAAATTTGGGGAGATTCACAGTTACATACGCCAGAGAGCAAACAAATAGTCTTCTCTATCACAATCAAAGCGACTGTGATTTCTGTAAGAGCTCAGGAATGCAGTTCTCATAGAAGCCAGGACAAGTCTCAAACTACTTAACAACAGGATGGAATTATTCATTGCGGGGCACTTCCTGTTCCCATGTGCCAGCTACTGTGCTTCTCCCTCTGACTCTCAGTGTGACGTCCAGTACCTGATGCAAACCCTCTGGTTGTCATGCTGAATGAGAAAACACTACGCCCAAACAAAAGCCTTCCTCCTGCCTTCAAGGCTCTCATTGTTGACAAATATGAAGATAAACCATTACTTTGCACGTGATGCATGAAAAATGGATGTATGTAGAAAGTTCTTCGGGAACCCAGGGCAGGGAAAAGTTTGTTCCGCCTCAGGAGAGAGCTAGGCATTTTCAGAATTGATGTTTCAAGGGAAGTTCACAGGAGTTAGAAGAACAATCCAGGTGAGCTGTGGATTTGCTTCTCCCTCTGACTCTCAGTGTGACTTCCAGTAAGTGATGCAAACTCTTGGGTTGTCATGCAATGTTGTGTGCATTTGTTTTCTCATTTGTTAAAATGGAATAATAAAAGCGAGGTCACAGATACCAGCTCAACTCACAGGACTAATGTGATCATCAAAGGAAGTCAAGTTTGCGAAAATGTTTTGTAAACTATGTGACAACATCCTTGCAAGAGATTAGATTAGAAACAGAGGTTAAGGACCCATTAGGGACCCTTAACACCACCTAAGAGGGATGTGCCTTATCTTGTGGACAGTCTCTATTTTGTAGATCATTGTCTAGATCAGAGGTCTCCAAACTACGGCCTGCGGGCTGGATGCGGCTCGCGAGGTCCTCTCATCCGGCCCGTGGAGACCTTTTTATCTGAACAAAATAATAATAAATAATTAATTAAAAACAACATCTATGTTTTGATTTGTTTTTATTTGGACCTCGAGTGTGTAGTCGGCCCCCAAACTGCTGTTAATGCGGCCCGCGGGCTGAAAAGTTTAGAGACCCTTGGTCTAGATGAACAATGAATGTGAAAGTAAATGTGTGAAAGAAATTATAATAAGGTTGAGAAAAAAGGTGCAGGGACCAACTGAGGATTATCATAAAGATATAGACTAGAAATAATAGGTGCCTAACCTTGGATAATAGTAGAAGAAATGGCAGGAGAGGTTAATAGAGACTAACTTGAGGCAGGAGAGCAGTGAGACTTGGGAACTGGTTTTATGTGGGCAACGTGAGATGATAAAAGAATCGACATGACTGTGCTTTTAGCCTGAGTGTCTAGAAGGACAATGTGATGATTAACCAAAGGAAAGCCCCCAAGACGTGTGGCAAGGATGAGTAACATCCTCGATGTTATCTGGACTGTAGGTGACACACATAGAGACAAAGCTCAGGAGACAGATGGGGGTGAAGGACAGTTAGGAGATTCATCACTGTAGGCGAGCCATCCCCAACCTTTTTGGCACCAGGAACTGGTTTCATGGAAGACAACTGTTCCACAGACTAGGATGGGCAGATAGTTTCGGGATAATTCAAGTGCATTGTAGTTACTGTGCACTTTATTTCTATTATTACTACATTAAATGTGTAATGAAATAATTATACAACTCACTTGCCACTATAAAACCTGCCACCAGATGCAACTTAATTGTCACTGGCCACTCACTGACAGGGTTTTTTTTTTTTTTTTTTTAAATATTTATTTATTTATTTATTTATTTTTGACAGAGAGAGTGAGAGAGAGAGAGATACAGAGACAGAGAGAGAACCGAACCGGGGGAGCTCCCAGTCCAGCACATGGGTCCGCACGGGCCGGGGCCGGGACTCGACCCCCGGTCCCCGGCGCTGCAAAGTGAGCGCTCAACCCACCGAGCCATCCCGGCTTCCCCCACTGACAGGGTTTTGATATGGGTCTGCCAGCAGTTCATTCATTATGGTCTCTGTGCAGTCACACCTCTCTGCTCACGTTCATTTGTATTTGCAGCCGCTCCCCAGCGCTAACATCACCACCTCAGCTCCACCTCAGACCATTAGGCATTGGATTCTCATAAGGAGCCACAACCGAGATCCCTCACATGCGCAGTCCACAGTAGGGTTCACGCTCCTGTGAGAATCCGATGCTGCTGATGTGACAGGAGGCGGAGCTCAGGCGGTGATGAGCGCAATGGGGAGCGGCTGTCACTACAGATGAAGCTCCCCTCTCCTGCCCTTCGCTCACTTCCTGCTGTGCAGCCCAGTTCCGAACAGGCCCTGGTCCATAGCCTGTGGGTTGGGGACCCCACCATAGAACTTAAAATTAAAAGTAAAAGTGAACAAAATTGAAAAGACAGAACTCAAATCCCAGTCTTCTCATCATTAGGGCACTCTACAGATCTCAGAATATTTCTGAATTTTATCCCTTTGGGGGAAGTGATTTCTACTTTAACTGTGCTTGGAATCACTCATTTCAAACCTTTACTCAGTCACGTGATACTTCTTTGAGAAGGGGAATTTCGTAATTCTAGTACATGATTAATTCTGTACCTTTTCAAAGTCTGTTCCCTAGGGAACCTGCATGAGCAGGAAGAGTCTGGAAGAAATTGCAGTGAGCAATGCTCAAGGCTTGGAAGGCACTCGGCAGGTTGACCACGGGAAGGCAGCAGAGGTAGGAGCAACTGTGGCAAGGAGGGCAGCACCCAGCCTCCGTCCGTTTTGGGCAGAGGTCGTCAGATGACATCAAAGCCCCAGGCACCTCACTTGGGATCCGAGGGCCTTGCTCTTGGTCTTGAGACAAGTCTTGCATGATGATGCAGGGGATCAGCCCTGGGAAGAGACTTGACATTTTAATACCGAACAACATACCGTCTTCAGTCCAAGGAACAGCACGGCCAGGATCTCATCGTGGTCAGGGGTCGGGGCCTGGATTCAGGATGAGACAGGACAGCCCCCCGCATCCCACTGAGAAACCAGGACAGTGGGCACTGAGTCTCAGAGGGCTGAGTCTTCAGGTCTTGCTCGCTCTTCATCCCGTAGGTGCTGGTTAAGCACCGTGCGCATCTCAGGGCCTGGTAGGGTTGGAAAGGGCAGGAGTGAAGACCGTGGCGCTTGCTGGCTCCTCCCGCTGCAACTTGCTCCGGGACAGGTGGGTTGGTGTTCCTGCTGGGGCAGAGCGGGAAGGAAGAACCGGTAGGTAAGTTGGGTTCAGACTTTTTTTTTCAAAGGAAATACATAATGACGCCTGGGGCCTTAGAAGCCATGAAGGGCGGCAGAGCGCTGGGTGATTGGCACAGCAGCACGGCGGGCAGACGAAGAGAAAGCATCAAGGAAACGAGGGACTGGAGCCTGGATTATGGGCAACAGATGCATCTCCAGCGAAAGGATGAACACTCACAGGGATAATGTTTTCTTTAGCGGGATGACGGTCAACCTTATAAACCACTCAAATGTATTACAAGAGAAAGTGCCATCAATATTCCACCCTCATTTACAGGGACCCATAATTCCATAGGGGCTTCACTGTTTTGACTATTTGTTTTCACAATACGCTGGAGGTTTTTTTATTTAAACTCCTCTCTAGGGGCCCAGAAATACATCTACCCACACAATGGGTTGTATTACGTACTGCTGAACGTTTTGGTCCCTTGTACATGGTGAAGACGAACTTCATTGAAGAATGTTATTTTATTTCATTTTTTTTGCTTCAGACAAACAAGGATTAAATATCATTTGTGGAATGACAGAATAGTTCGATTGCTTTTTATTCTGCATTATTCCCTGCCATTTTATTATAGCAGAAAGCGGGCTTCAAATATAAGTGGCGTCGCACTAACTCCAGTGGGGCCCGAGAAAAGGCACTGTCACAACCCGCTCCTGTGCCCAGCAGTTTGGATGGACCAGCCCCTCCCCCAGCACGTCGGCATGCTGCCCGCATCTCAGCACTTAAGAGACGTCACCTCAGATGTCCTAGGCTCTCCTGGCATCTCCGCTTCCGCTCTGGGTCTTCTTTAATGCACACCCATATTTCCCTTTGCACAATGGAGAGCTGGGGTCTTAGTGCTGAGCTACCGGGAGAGCTGCACGTTGCTTAATTTTGTAGCAAAGAGCATGAAAGCAAAGACATCAGAGCAAAAACGCTGCTGATCATCCGACTCTAAGAACCAAGTAGCTCTGTGCGGTGCAAAGGCAGCAAGAAGGCTACCGCACTGCCACTTATGGGGACACCAGCCTGCCTGTTCCTGCAGAAAAACCAGCAATCGGACCAGAATAGCAGCCCAGGGAAACCGGCACCCGGACCCTGCATGTCCCACCTGAGCATCGTCAGAGGATGCTTGGTCTGATGGAACAAAAGTACCTCGACCAAGAGTTGCGGTTGTTATCTTAAAGTTGCAGGAGAGAGGGTCTTGGAGAGGGAATTTGGTGGCATGTGCTCGTCTGTACCTCAGTGCGTCCATCAGAGCGCCGTCTGTCTGAGAAGACAGACAGCAGGGGGTGTGTGCAGCGCTGCGGCGTGTGCTTGTGTGTGGGACGGCTGACTCGCGGACACTTCATGTGTCCCTTTGCCTTGCGATTGCTGTCATTGCCTCTGGAACCGATAATGTCACATGGTGGAAACATGTGTACCCCCAAGGGTTTAATGAAACAAGTAACACAACACACAAAACAACACGTCAAACCCACCTAAGGGTAAAAGTTAGTTACATTATTGCCGGAGGAATACCTGGTAGCTCCACGCACAGGGGGAGAAAACCTACAACATGAAAACTATCTGAAGAGAAGTCACACTCTTGAAGACCCTGGTCGTATCAGAAAGAGACCGGGGCTTAGAGAATTGGAGGGATCTTCCTAAACAGAAGCATCAGCAAGTGGCAATTTGGCCAACATTCGAATCCTTTCCCCGAAGTATGTCCAGGTAAGACTGTGGGGATAAAGGGATGAAAAGCCCTGTCCCCGTTCTTGGAATTACAGTCCAGGCAGGAAACAAAATCATGTGCAGACAATATCCGTGGCCTCTGAATGGAGTGAGGAGCTGGGCCCCTTCCCGGCACCATGCGGCCTCCCACCAAGCCCCACCCCACTCAGTACCTCGTCCAATCTGTCCCCACGTATTTATTTTCATTAATAAACATGTATTAACAGCTACTAAGGACAAGGAACTGAGCTACAAGATGTAGAGATGAGAAATTTGTGATCCCTTTCCTTACGGAATTCCTCATCCTGCAGATAGGGGATGACACACAGAAGGACAGCCACGGTTCGGAACAGAGGCAGCCGAAGGTTCTAGAGGGCACGTCATACTCTCAAAGGAGAGAACGCGGTTGGAGAATGGGGCATTTCTTCAGGATGAATGGTACTTGACATGGACCCTGAAGAGTGGATTCAATAGCAGAAATACAGGAGTCCTTGGATTGGGCAGACGGAAGGAGGTGTCTTGTGGAAGGTGTGGGGGTTCGTGACCAGCAGACACGCAAAGGCCCAGGGGCAGGAAGGCCCTGGGTGTGTTCAGGCGACACCAGGTTCCCATGTTGGGCTGAAGGACACAGAACAACGGAAGTGGGATCAGAGGCTGAGCGTTAGATGCACGTCCAAGATGGCTGTGGTGGAAGTAAAGGCAGAGCTGGGCCTCTGAGCTCGCTTTTTGGAGAATGTATGGGTTTTTGACATTTTGTAAGCAGACAGGACAACAGCTGCATGTTTTGAACTCTGTGTAGTATGTGGTCATTAAACAGCACTGGGCTGCTTTGCAGTGTGGCTTTTCCTTCAGGGTTTGGGGAAGTTTGGTACTTGCAGGTACTTTTTCCTGCAGGTGCCAGGAAAAGGCCCCAGTTCAGGTCTTGGTGCGTTCCTATGTCACTCTGTCACCTCCATGGGATTGGAAGGGGGAAGGTTCTGGACAGAAGCTGAGCGGGGGTGACCCCGGCCTGTGAGGACACGAAGAATGCTCTGTGGTTCGCTTCACTGGAGCCTCATTCCTTTGGATTCTGTCATGAGTATTTTACTTTATTTCACCACGTGTAACTTATCACAGTGACAACCTGAGTTGTCCTACTCTGGCTTTGAGTTGTTGCACACAAAAGTCTTACATAGGTGGACTCAGAATCGGGACTCAGCCGCCTACCTGCATCCTCCTTTTAGTCAGCTTCCTTCTTCCTTCGATTTTCTTGACAGGAAGAAGGGTCACTAGTGATTTTTTAATGAAGTTGCAAAAAAAAGGTGTCAACATTCTCAAACAACTACAGTACAGTGTATCCGGGGTAAAACGGGGAGCAGATGAGGGGTATTCAGGCAGGGTAGCCTCTACTACCCGCCCACCCAGCACTTCCCACCATCTTCAGCACTTCTCTGCACCTCCTGAGAAACTACACTGGGCCGAGGCTCCGTCCTCAATAGCCCCTCCCTCCCACGGGACCCTCCGTAGGCACAGGTCCCACCACGTGGCCTCTCTTGTCACTCACCCAGCGCTCAGCGAGTCTCCCGCCTAGAACGCCTGTCTCAGCCCCGCCCTCCTCTGCTACAGCCCACGTGATTTTAGAAAATAAAGATTCAATTATGTTTACACCGTTCACAGGATGCCCCCAGGGATTAAGTCCTTGCCCCCCGGCCTGGCTCCTGAGCCTCTCCCATCCACACTGGGAGCTTTATGCCACCAGCTTCCTCTGCACACGTTCTCCTCCAACTACCTGTTCCCCGTTCCCCACACCCCTCACCTATTTCACGTTTGTGTCTGTTTTTACTGTCTTCTGCCTGCTGTTTCGTATCTTCCTAAACCCTGGTGCCCACCCCGTACCCATATAAGGAGATAGATGCCTACCCTTCCCGTCCCAGCTGTCTTGGGACAAGACACAAATTTCCCTCCACCTTGCAGGGACTGCCATGTCCAGTGGCTCTATCAGCCGTCTTTCTGCAGCGTCCGGGACCACAGTGTGTGCTGGTAAGGAACCCGGCTCCACAGCTTAGCAGCCCTGGTCCGAGCCCCATCCCAGCCACTGAACTAGTCAGACGGGCTGAACAGTTTATTCTCTGCTGGTCTCGGTTTCCTTACCTACAAAGTAGAGATAATAATTAAAAGTAATAATAATGGCTATTTTGGGGAAGCCAGGATGGCTCAGTGGGTTAAGCGCTCACTTTGCAGCACCGGGGACCAGGGATCGAATCCCGGCCCCGGCCCGTGTGGACCCATATGCTGAACTGGGAGCTCCCCCAGTTCAGTTCTCTCTCTGTCTCTGTATCTCTTTCTCTCTCCCTCTCTCTCGCTCTCTCTCTCTCTTTCTTTTTCTGTCTGTCAAAAATAAATAAATAAATAAAATATATTATATATAAAAAAAAAATAATGGCTATTTCTAAGGTGTTGTGAGGATTAAACTGAGATAATACACGCAAAATATTTGGCTCAGTGCCTGGTATAATGCTAGTTTCCAGTAACAGAACTTATTATTATTACCTATTGTAGCTTTACACCATAACATATCTGTTTAACGTGTCTCTATCCCTTCTGGAATGTGCACTTTCTCAGGCAGAAAGTGCACCTTATTTATTTTTCTACCTCAAGTACACGGCATGAGGCTAGTTATAAAGTTGGTGTTAGGGTTATCAGATAAAGTACATTATGCCTCATTTAATTTAAATTTCAGATAAAGAAAGAACACATTGTAGTCTAAGTATGTCCAAAATATTATGAGATACACTTTTACTGAGAAAACGTAAATTTAAATATGTGAAATTCAAATTTAACTGGACATGCTGCCGTTGTATTATCTACACTAAGCAACCCTAATGGATGTTCATCATCTGAATTGCTTCTCATGTCCAGTTTCTGAGATTAGGGTTCATTAAAGCCCTGAGGCTAGAGGGAGGCAAAATCAGGGCGTCAGCAGACTGCACTCCGTCCTGGAGACTCTGGGGGGAAATCCACATGCAAACTCATTTCTGTTGGAAAGACTTAATTTCTTAGACCCGCAGAATTGAGATCCCACTGTCCTGGTTCCTGTCTGCTGGAGACCCTTCTCCACTCTTAGAGGTCACTGCCGCTCCTGCCAGCTCTTCAAGGCAGCAAGGACGCGAGGACTCTATTGTGCTTTGAGCCTCTGGGTTGGTTGCTGGGCCATCGCGTTTTCCTGACTTTTTTTAACCTTGCTACTGTCCAGTCAGTGTGAAACCATTACCTGTACCATCAAAAACATTCTTTCGGGGAAGCTGGATGGCTCAGCAGGTTAAGTGTTCACTTTGCAGCCCTGGGGACTGAGGATCGAATCCCGGCTCCAGCCTGTGCAGACCCATGTGCTGAACTGGGGTGAGCTTCCCATGCGGGAGGCCCCCAGCCCAGTTCTCCCCCTACACGGCCCCCGCCCACCTGTGTGGAACAAAACCATGTTGAAAACTGATGATGTGCAACTATGGAGACGGCTCTGGGCCCTCCCCTTCTCTCTGTCTCTGTCTCTGTCAAGGGCAATAAAATAAATCTTTAAATTATGAAAAAAAAACCCACTTTCTTTCAAGTTTACAAATGAACTTAGGAAAACTAGAACATAGAATCTTTTTAAAAGATCTTTATTCTCCCCTCCAGCATCTTCCTGAAACAGCAAGCGAGGAGACACACATCCCCCTACACAAAACCCACGCAAGAATATCAAAATCTGTTTGATAATGAATTTAAATGAAAAAAAAAAAATCCATACGCTAAAATCATTTTTAATTTTTAATTTGCTCCTCTTTTTTCAAATTCATGGACATAATGTTTCTTATCGCAATGCAGAAACATCCCAAAATAGCTGCCAGAATCTTACAAATAAACATAAAACCCAGGCGTTTGCAGCACAAAAATAGTCCTCACTTCTGCTCTAAAGGTTGGTTGCCCTTCTAAATCGTAGTTAGGGCTGGCACGCCATTGGCAGCGAAGGCATGCAGCCACATTTAAATAAGACCAACTTTTCTCTCTGGAAAAATTCATACATGCTGGCGTTGGTGCCTTCAATCTCAAATATATATGTGCATTAATTAAGAAGGAAATGAAAAGGAGACTACAACTAGAAAATGGAAAAAAGATGGATGAAGCGGACTCACCTGAAACATGCAGGATTACTGACATCGTGAATTATTGCCTGAGAAGTTTACCGTGATTAATATGACTTTAAAAAGTGCCGACAGAAATGATGACTCTCTTATAGGAATCGACCCCATAATTAAATAAAAACCTTTCATCGCAACGAACATGTACGGGATCCATACTCCGGGTACAGACCCTCTTGTCTGCCCTCCTTTCCTTGAGATGTTGGATTTCTAGAATCAATTAACCCTCCGAAATGAGAAGGCAGGTCACTCTGCCAGTCTGCCAGTGAACTCCAGCCTGGACTGTCCACCTGGAGTGCCATTTTTGCTCCACCATTAACATGTAATAGAATATTCCAGTTCTGATTTGGGTAAAATAGACTAAACCATGAATTCAACCCCCAGTTCAATTAATGGCATTAAATGGCATTTTGTATGGTAGAGTAAATCTCTTTTTAGTCCCTAAACTTTACAAAATGAAAGGCAGGACGTTAAAAATCTGGTTTTTCTCATGACTCGCTCCGGAGCCGCTGAGGAAGACCGCGATGTGGCCCTGCCTCGTCTGTTACCATTGCCCTTCAGTTCTGGAAAGACTGGCTGCTGCTGTCGCTGCAACAGGCAAACGTCCTTCCATCCTTTCGCCTGTAGGCATATGTACACGCTGTACCTTTTCACATGAAGGTGTCACGGGAGACACTGCTGGGTGGATCTGCTGTGTTAGGCTTATTTGACGAAGGCGGTGCTGACGGCCCTGTTTCAGACCGTAATTTTAAGTTTATGTAGCAAACAATTTGGACAATCGCGACAGCGTCTCTCTGGGGGAAGAGCCGGCACGCGTGCTGCCTGCTATAAAGCACGTGGGTTCTGGAGACTCGGAGCCGCTCTTCTGTAACGCAAGCTCTGCGTTTGTGGGCGCCACCCACCCCTCTTTCCCTCCCCTTAGGCTGCCTGTGGCTTGAGCAACTGGCACAAAGCGCTGACACCCTCGTGCAGGCCTGTGTGTGGGTAACCCCGCTGGTCTCCAGGGCTTGAGGGCTGCTGCCTTCTTCCAGCACCAGTGAGACCACATCAGCCCCTGGTGAAGACCCTCCTTACCTGACTCCCTCTGTAAGCTGGTTTAGCACGTCGTCACATTCCTCTCCCTTTTAGCTGTGTTGTACTTTAAAGGAACCAGAGCACACACTAGGAGTCACAGATAACTCATAATTACGTCTAATGGTATTCTAAGAAAGACAAGACCCAAACTACTCTGCTTTCTTAACAAGGAAAGATGGCAGGAGCCCACCTTCAGTCCCCAAGCTGTACCACAGAGAGTCACTGCAAACACTGTAGAAGAGGAGTCCTGTGATCAAGTGGAAGTTCCAGTCACAGCGCATTCTTCCCCGCTCGGAGACGTGAGTTACTAGAGAGGATCTGGGAAAATGGAACAGGAAGAATAGAGACTTCCCGTACCCTCCCAGCCCCCTTCAGTTTGCCCTATTATTAATAACAGCGTGTTACACTTGAACCTAAATCGAGACATCATTATTAAACCCCAAATCGTATCCTATCACGTATCTACGCACAGAATAGTTCCACTGCCTTAAACATCCTGTACTCCCGCTTCCTCCTCACCCCCCAGCTCCTGACAGCCGCTGATCTTTCCACCATTTTCAGTTTTGTCCTTTCATAATGTCATACAGTTGGAATCATACAGTATGGAGCTTTTTAATACTGGCTTCTTTCACTTATCAATATGCATTTAAACTTTCTGTCTTTTAATGGCCTGATAGCCATTATGGTATTTCTTTCTTTCTTTTTTATTTTTTAAGATTTATTTTATTGTTTTTGACAGAGACAGAAAGAGACAGAGAGAAGGGGGAGGGCCCAGAGCCGTCTCCATAGTTGTACATCATCCGTTTTCAACATGGTTTCAATCCACATGGGCAGGCAGGGACCGTGCAGGGCACGAGCTTCCCACATGGGAAGCTCACCCCAGCTCAGCACATGGGTCCACACAGCCTGGGGCTGGGATTCAATCCTCGGTCCCTGGGGCTGCAAAGTGAGTACTTAACCCCTGAGCCATCCCGGCTTCCTCCATTAGAGTATTTCTTAATAGTGAGTGTCCTTTTAGTTTTAATAAAGTTTAAGTTACTATTTTCTTCTCTTGTTCTTTGTGCTTTTGGTGTCATATCTAATCATCAACTGCCAAATTCAAGTTATAAAAACTTACTCCTAAGAGCTTGATAGTTTCAGCCCTTCTATTTAGGTCAATGGTCGTGTGTGTGTGTGTGTGTGTGTGTGTGTGTGTGTGTGTGTGTGTGTGTGTGTGTGTGTGGTGTGAGGGAAAGCTCTAACTTCATTCTTGGCATGTGAATTCCAGTTGTTCCAGCACCATTTGATGAAAAGACTGCTCTTCCCCATTGAATGGACTAGGCACCCACATTGAAAATCAGTTGGCCGCACGCGTACGGCTGGATGTTTGGACTCTCAATTTTATTCCGTTCGTCTATCTGTCTCTCTTTACGCCAGTACCTCCTGTTTTGCTTACTGCGTCTTTGAATTAAGCCTTAACATCAGGAAGTGGAAGTCTTCTCATTTTGGAGATATTGCAAATAAAATATCCATGTCAGTCTTTGTGCAGGCGTATGGCTTCATTACCTTGAGTAAAACCTAGGCGTTGCATGGCTTAATCATGTGATAGGTGTATACATATGTCGTCTTAAAAACAAAATACTAGGGGAAGCCGGGCTGGCTTAGTGGGTTAAGCGCTCACTTTGCAGCCCTGGGGACTGAGGATCAAATCCTGGCCCCGGCCATGTGGATCCATATGCTGAACTGGGTGTGCCTCTTATGTGGGAGGCTCCCAGTTTTGTTCTCACCCCTCTCACCCCCATTTGGCCACTGGCTCGAAGGGGCGTGCCTCCCATGCGGAGGCCCCCAGCCCAGTTCACACCCTGCACGGCCCCATCCGCCTGAATGGGACGAAACCATGTGGAAAACTGATGACGTACAACTGTGGAGTCAGCTCTGGGCCCTCCCCCTTCCCTCTGCCTCTCTCTCTCTCTGTCAAAAACAATAAAATAAATCTTTTTTAAAAATACTAAACTGTTTTGCCAAGTTCTTATAGCATTTTATGATCACAGCACTATATGAAAGTTCCGACTGCCCACATTCATATCCCTACTGGGTGTGACCAATCCTTTTTAATAGTAGATGTATTACTAGGTGTGTATAGGTGTATTATTGTGATTTTAATTGGGTTTCCCTAATGAGTAATTATGTTTGCTATCCTCTCAAATGCTTATTCGCTATCCTTATATCTTCTTTGGTAAAGTAGCTCTTTATATATCTTGCCTATTTATTTTTGTATCCTTTTGTTTCTTACTATTAAATTATAAAAGTCTGTTATACATGCTGGATACATCTGATGTGTAATTTACCTATAATTTCTCCCTTTGTGTTTCTTAATTTTGATGATGCCAAATATTGCATTTTTTTCTTTTTATAGGGCATGCTTTGGCATTGTGCTAAAGCTGTCTGGAAAAAAATCCAACCATAAATGCCTTTATTTTATATTAAATGGCTGGATAGTTTCTGGACAGTCCTCATATATAACAAAACTTTGCCTAACTCAAGGTAAACAAATTTTTCTCCTGTCCTTTTTTCTTAATGTTTTATAGGGTAAATTTAACCATTAGTGGCATAATTCATTTGAAGTTAAGTTTGTATCTTAGAGGTGTGGATCAATTTTTTTTCTTTTCTTTGTAATCTTTATTTATTTTTACATGTGGATCTACAATTGCTATAACATCAAAAACACATACAGGTTTTTTTTTCTGGTGTCCCTTCTTTTGGTTTATCATTGGTTTCTATAGCTGGGAATGTCTAGTAAGTTTTTATTGAATGCTTGGTATGTACATAACACAATAGTAGGTATCAAATGATATAATTATTCACCCTGAAAGCATCACCATTTTTTCCAAATGGACATTAAAAATGGGGTTGACCATCTGAATCCATTTAGGACTGAGAGGGGTCTAGGTTCAGTTTCCATTCGGGTGAGACCCTGTTTGTCTCTGCTTTGCACCTGTTCCTACGGCCAAGTCCTCTGGAACTTCCTATGGAGAGCTTATGCATTCACAGGGCCCTGACCCGTGGTGGCTCTTACACTCTCTCATCCCCACCTTAGCCCGTTCAGACATTTCCAGACGCTCCTCACCTGGATTTTTCAGCTTTCTACCGCGAGCAGCCTCACAGTTCGGTGACTATCTTTGAGGCAACAAAGGCTGCTTCGCTTTCTGTGCATGGACGTCTTGTCGTTTCAGTCTTTAGTGTTACTCGTTACCCGCACGGCCCACCACCAGATCACTTCAACCCCATGTCCCCAAGCGGCCTGGAGTCCAGCTCTTGCCCTTGTCCAGAATCAGCAAATAAATGTCCCCAGAAAGAGAGTGGCTTTGAATGTCAGTTGTCCTGCCTATTTACACCTTCTGGAATCTTTTTCCGTTCTCCAGTGTTTTCTTTTTCATTTCCTTCCTTCCTTCCTTCCTTCCTTCCATAATTCTCTGATATATATATATATATATATATATATATATATATATATATATATATATATATATATATATGTAGTCTGACAGTTAAGTTCACAAACTTGTCACTGTGCACTTACATTGGCAAACAGCTCGGTCAGGTTTCAGAACCTTGGTATATCAGCGTCTCACAGCTGTGTTCGTGTTGATGTGTGTCAGTGTCTTGCTGAGTGGCATTCATTGTAGTTGTTACAGGTTTGTGTGTGCGGTCATGAGAATGTCAGAGCTTGAGTGTGCCAAGAGCTTGTGGAGAGGCTGTGCTATCAGTGGTGATGAAACGTGGGTGTGCCGATACGACCCTGAAACAAAGCATCCAAGTGCACAGTGGAAGCCAGCCCATTCTCCGTGACCAAAAAAACAATTGGTCCAAATCCAGAGTCAAAATGATGTTGTTAACCTCTTTTAATATCAGAGAGATTGTTCATTATGACTCTGTACCCACTGGACAAACAGTCAATCAAGTTGACTATTCAGAAGTGCTAAAAAGGCTGCATGAAAAAGTTGGATGAAAATGACCTGAACTTTTTGTCAACAACTCATGGCTCTTGCATCACAACAACGCACCAGCTCACACGGCACTGCCTATGAGGGAGTTTTAGCCAGTGAACAAATAACTGTATTAAAACACCCTCTCTACTCACCTGATCTGGACCCAGTAACTTTTTTCTTTACTCCAAAACTAAGGAAATATTGAAAGGAAGACATTTTGATGACATTCAGGACATCAGGGGAAATATGACAGTGGCTCTGATGGCCATTCCAGAAAAACAGTTCCACAATTGCTTTGAAGGGTGAACTAGGTGCCAGCGTCAGTGCATAGCTTCCCAAGGGGAGGACTTTGAAGGTGACAGCAGTGATATTCAGCCATGAGGTACGTAGCAATTTTTCTAGAATGAATTGATGAACTTAATTGTCAGACCTTATATATTATATGCACATATATATATATATATATATTCACATACACACACGTGAGTATATGTGTATGTATATATATACACACTCATATAATATACATATAATATATAAAAGGCATATATATGTGTGTGTGTATATATATATATTCACACACACACACATGAGTATGATGTGTATGTATATATATACACACTCATATAATATACATATAATATATAAAAGGTATATGTGTGTGTGTGTGTGTATGTGTGTGTGTATATATATATATATATATATATATGCATTAAACTCAGACTTCTTTAGTGTTTCTCAGTGAAGTACTGGTGTCCTCCAAGCTACTACTCTCACATTTTTATACAGCCCCTTATTTCTGTCTTTGTATATTAATCTTTACATTTTTTAGATTTTTTTTCTGTCGCCTCTATTTGTATTTGCTGTCGTTTTACTGTCTAGACTTCTTCTATATTATCTTCCACTAATATATAAATGTGTGTGTGTGTTACTTATCCTTTCTGTTCATCGTGTAAATAGCACCCAGTCATAACTCTGTGGACGCAGGATATTCTCTTCTCATGGAGACAGTCTACGTTTTCTTTCCTCCGGGCACATTGCAGCATTTCTGGCAAGTGACACGCTCTTCTGCCCCGGCCTCATGTCTAGTTCCTCAGAGTTCCACTTTCCATCCCTTATTTAAGATTGCCGGTTTCAAACAGAGACAAAGCCTCAAGGGGTGAACTTGCGGTGCCAACTTGAATTGATGCCAACCCAGGCCTACCAACCTCTTCGGTCTTCTGCTGGCAAAGAAACTTCCCATCATCCCAACAGGTGTCTCAGGAACCACGTGCCCTGACCTCACAGGAACAGGGAGAAGAAGAAGGACACACGTGCATGCGTATTCGTTCCCTCCTTTCTGGCTCTTTCTGACATGGTACATGCCGTCCTCCAGAATTTCAATGTGTGAGGCCACCAGGGGCTTTAAGGGTGTTTGCATGCCCCTCACTCCCCGGGAAGCTCCCTCACTCACTAGGAGAGTTCAAGAGATGTTTGTTCTATGAAATCCCTGCTGAAATGATGGGGCCACACGCCGTCAGGGGAGAAGCTTCCAGACCCCTTATCAGGACCTTACGCCGGCCGCCGACGTCTCTGTAACATGACAGCAAGCTCGGATGAGAAACAACTATGTGTTAAGAAATCAGGTTCTCCGGGGAGATGTAAAATTGTATTAGCTGAGCGAGGTGTTCGTAGCTCTCCAGGGAAATCCGAAATGCAGACGTGAGCACAATGGAAGGAAGACTTGGATGACTGTGGTCGTCCCGCCAGCGGCACACAGCCCACTCTTCACGAGTCACGGAGCTGGATTGCCCCGCGTCCTCTGGGGTTCCCCTCAATCAGTGTGTGCTTGGACCTTCTTCCCAATTTTCTCTTTTTCTTTTAGGTTTGGTCAAGGTGTGGTCAAGCGGATTTTGAATATGCAAAGGCAATGGGATGAGGACAGGAGCAGATCGGTGCTTCATGTTGCATTCGGATCTCAGGTTATTCCAGCTCCTTCATTTTATGACTTTATTTGCTGACTATGAGAGTGAAAAAGCAATCAGAATCAAATTGCCTGGCTTGCACCTGCAGAGGCCTCGAAGTGATTTACAGCATACGTGCCAGCAGCTGTTCCTGTGGGTGTGTCTCACGGTCATACCCTCACCTGCGCTCCTCAGGTAGCCAGCCGTGCCTCGTACCTGAGCCTGCTGGGAAGACCCTGCGGTGCCCAGCCCGGCTCCTGCCCGGCCCTGCCCCTGCCCCTGCCCCTGCCCAGCCCAGCCCAGCTCCTGCCTGGCCCTGCCCGGCCCTGCCCCTGCCTGGCCCTGCTCCTGCCCAGCCCTGCTCCTGTCCGGCTCCTGCCCAGCCTTGCTCCTGCCTGGCTCCTGCCCGGCCCGGCCTGGCCTGGCTCCTGCCCAGCCTTGCTCCTGCTCGGCCCTGCCCTGCTCCTGCCCAGCCCTGCCCGGCTTCTGCCTGGCCCTGCTCCTGCCCGGCCCAGCCCTGCCCTGCTCCTGCCCTGCTCCTGCCTGGATCCTGCCCGGCTCCTGCCCGGCCCGGCTCCTGCCTGGCCCTGCTCCTGCCCAGCCCAGCCCTGCCCTGCTCCTGCCTGGCTCCTGCCCGGCCCTGCCCCTGCCCCTGCCCAGCCCTGCCCTGCTCCTGCCCTGCTCCTGCCTGGCTCCTGCCCGGCTCCTGCCCGGCCCGGCTCCTGCCTGGCCCTGCTCCTGCCCAACCCAGCCCGGCCCTGCCCGGCTTCTGCCCCTGCCCCTGCCCCTGCCCCTGTCCTGCTCCGGCTCTCGCTCCTGCTCCTGCCTGGCACTAAGACAGGCGTCCTTTTCCATGGTTACAACAATTCAGAAGCTACTGTGATTCTTCTATGTTCAGACTATAAATCTGCATCTATTTCAGGTCCTTTGTTTACCTCAGTTTTTATCTAAAAAGGAGTGGAGCAATTCTAGGAACATTTGTTCCTACAGTCCGCTACCTTAGCTTTAATTCCCCTGTAAATTCAACACAGAGGTAGAAGTGTGCAATCTTGTCATGATGTCACCTCTCTTGGTTGTCCAAAGAAACCATTACCATCACTATCAAAACCATCATCACCACCACCACTATCTTCTTATGTAAAATGCCACGCATGTGTTATTTATGTGCATTTTCTCCACGTACAACATGCACTTATTGAGTGTGTTCTAGGACAGGTTTCGTTCCGGGAGTAGAAAATAAAATGGTGTAGAAAACAGAGACCATCCCGCTGTCCTGAAGCTTCTGTTCTAATGAGGAAGACAGACGACACATAATCCTCTTAAATAGCTCATTTGCATATTGAAAAATACTAGGAGAAAAGCAAAGTATGTGAGGGTAAGACCGGGACCTTGGACATAAGTGAACCATTTAAGATGACATCTGCGTAACTGGGATTTGAGGGAGGAACATCCAGCCTGAGGACACAGCAGTTGGAAGGAGTCTAAGGACACAGGAGGTTGACGTGTTTGAAGATTGTACCCACAACCAGTGTGTCCTGAGTGTAGCACAAAAGGGAAGAGACGGAACACTCAGAGTGGAGGCTGGATACGCAAGAGGGCAGATCATGGTAAGGAGCTACATATGCATCCACACACACACACACACAGTGGTACAAATGAAAAAATTGTACGCAGTTTTTAACAGGGAAGTGTTTTCATCCAATTCATCTATTAAAAAGATCAAGTGTTGGGGAAGCCGGGATGGCTCAGTGGGTTAAGCGCTCGCTTTGAAGCCCCGGGGACTGAGGATCGAATCCTGGCCCCGGCCCATGTGGACCCACATGCTGAGCTGGGCTGTGCCCCCAGCTCAGTTCTTGCCGGGGCCTATGTGGGAGGCTCCCGGCCCAGTTCCTGCCCTGCACAGCCCTGTGCCCACCTGTGGAGTGAAACTATATGGAAAACTAATGTCAACTATGGAGACTGCTCTGGGCCCTCCCCCTTCTCTCTGTCTCTCTCTGTCTCTGTCTCTCTCTCTGTCAAAAATCAATAAAATAAATCTTTTAAAAAAAGATCAAGTACTGTGGGTGAGGATATGGAGAAACTGGAGCCCTTAGGCACTGCTGGTGGGAATGAAAAATGGTGCAGTCACTGTGGAAAACAGTCCAGTGGTTCCTGAAAAAGTTAAAAATAATCTTACAAATGCTGTCTGATCCAGCGATGTCGCTTCTGGGTATCTACCGAGAAGCATCGAAAGCCACGTGTCAGAGAGATGGTTGTAGATGGTTGTGCACCCTGGTCTGTAAGGGCAGTAGTCACAGTAGCCCCAAACTGGAAGCGACCCAGTGTCCACTGGTGAGGAATGGGATACAGCAGGGGCTTCAGAGACAAAGGAAGGGGATTCTTGAAGACGTTACGCTAAGTGAAATAAGCCTGTCTCAAAAACGACTAATGCTGTGGGTGTCCAGGCGGTACCTAGAGCAGTCACATTTCTCATATTACCTTAAAAATGATGGGGAAGCCGGGATGGCTCAGTGGGTGGAGTGCTCACTTTGCAGCCCCGGGGTCTGAGGATCGAGTCCCGGCCCCGGCCCGTGCGGACCCACATGCTGAACTGGGGTGAGCCCCCAGCTCCGTTCTTGCCGGGTCTTTCCCCGTGAAGGTCACTTTTGAAAAGAAGAAAGGCTCATGGGTCTGGGGCTTCCCCGTGGATGTGCCCGCGTGTCCGACCTTCACCCCGGCCCAGCAGCTGTTCAGTCAGTGGGGCTGGAGGATGACACTCTCAGCAGCACAAGCAGTTGTGACCCTACCAAGTGCCGAGGTCGGGGCAGTGAAGGTGCCGGGCTCAGAGGCTGGGCCCGCAAAGGATGTCAGGATCCAGAGGTGACTCTCAGGACCCGGGCAGGGTTACCCTGAGCCCTTCCACAAAGAAGGCTCAGTTTGGGCCTTGGAGCGAAGCAGAAAGGGAAGAAGCAGCGCCCAGAAAATGGGAGGCGGAGGGGGTGGGACAGGAACACAGGAGGCCAGGGAAGCAGCGAAGAAAAACAGGGAACGTGTGTGGAGCCCCGACCCCAGGATGCTAGGACTCCACACTTCTCCCCTCACTTCTTTGCCTTCGAGGTGAGTCTGAGGGCGCAGGTGCTACCAGCCACGACCCCAGCAAGGACACGATCACAGGTCACTCACCCCATGTCTGGTGGCTGGCAGATGGCAGAGCTGCGGGTCTTCGTCCTGCACTTACCCAGCAGTCCTGCAGGCCATGCGCTCTTCCCGACGCCTGAGCTGTTAACCCACATTGCGTACATGGGCCCGGTCCCCTCACCTGGTCGCTGCAAGGCTGTGGGGACCTGTGGATCAGCAGGACACTGTCGCTACGGAATTCCATGCTTTGCTGCTCACGCTCACACGGTGCCTTCTGCTCAGAACCGCCTGCCGCTCTCCCCACCCCGCCCCTTCCCAGGCCTGGCCTCCTGCCCCTGGTAACGACCAGCAGGGTCTTCCTCCAACGCCCCCGCGCGGAGTCCCTGGGCCCCCGTCTGTCTGTGCTCAGCTATGAAAATGGTTGTGCTAATATCTGTCTCTTTCCTCTCCAACCTCACCCCTGAGACCAAGTTTTCTAAGCCACGAGCTGTGTCTTCGTGGATTTATGCGTAAATTGTTCAGGTCACAAACTCTGATTGAGAGCCTGCCACGTGCCAGCTTGTGTCCCCAGTGTTGGCAACACGCCCTGATACATCAGAGTGAGCTGTCTCTGTCCCCTGGACATTACAGACAGGTGTCTGGGCAGGTACAACAAGGTGACCGCAGAGGGAGGGGACCCAGGATCTTGGAGTGGGCGCCTCACGTGGATTCGGCTAGTTGGGAAAACCATCCGCGGGGACGTGACCCTGAAACTAATGTCTCAGAGAGCAGGTGAGGACAACGAAGAGGAACAGGGAGCAGAAGGCCCCTCCCGGCCCACGGCACACAGTCAGTGACAGCACGTGCAGGACTCTGTGAAAGCCGTGGGCCACCCGACCGAGTGAGTCTTCTGGGTCGTTCCCACAGGCTGGGCTCAAGCGTATCGGGATGGGCCATGCCGCAGCGCAGGCTTTTGTGTGCTTTCAGTGAGCATGCACCCTGTCTTTGCGAAAGAGTCCCATGTGTGTCCTGCTGTGTCCCCCGCCGCCACTGGCCGCGTGTCTTGCCTGACTTTCTGAAATCTCGCTTCGAGCTGGCACGCAGCTGACCTGGGAGCGCGTGCCTAGACCCCGGCGGCAGAGAAAGGAAAGCGAGGCACAGAGGGGAGTCGGATGCTTGGAGGTTTTAGTGTGTTCTCTGAGCCACTTTTAATAAACTTTCCTGATACTCCGTCAAAGGATGTGGTCTCCATCAAAAGCTCTTTTCGGTAACCGAATCAACAAGAGGAGAAAAACACACCTACACAGCCCAGGTGCAGGGCGGCGGGGCTGTCTGGGGGGTGGGGGCGGAGGCAGGCGTGCGTTCCCCTGGCCCGTGGGTGCTCTGCACCCGGCAGCCCAGTCTCCGCATGCAGCCCGGGTGTGACGCACGGAGCCCCTCTCCACTGTGAGCTCTGGGGACATCGTGAGCACACTTCTCTCTGCTCTTAGAACAGCTGCCTTCTTCCCCCAGGACAACCATCTGTCCCCACCTCCACCCCGAAGCACTGGCCACAGGACACCGGAAGTCCTGACGTGTCATCGTGGTCTGCCCAATGTTCCTCCTTGTGGCCTAGCCGGCCAAGCACCGGAACGGGGTGGGGTGTGCAGAAGCAGCTGGTTTGGGGAGTCTGTCAGCAGCTCTGGGGGCTGGAGCAGAAGCACGCATCCCCTGTCCCAAGATGGGCCGGGCCCCCCTCTCCTGGGCCATTCCCAGCATGCTCTCGTTTCGGTGAAGAGAATTCGCATCTTTCTGCCTAGCAAGTCTTGTGTCTCAGAAATAAGTTGGATGGGATGGACAGTGTGTGGCTCTGATCAGATCTGGAGAGACTCTCAATCGTTTCTCTTTAGAAAACGGCCATCTCCAGCAAACTTCCTCACTGACCTCTGAGTTCTCCATTCCTATTCTCACACCTACTTTATTTTGCACCTGTTAGGTTCAAGGCCCTCTGATAGACCTCGTGATGTGTTTGTGTCTTGTTTAATGTTTTTAGATTCTGTCTCCTTACCCTCTAGGAGTTACAATAATGTTTACTTTTAAATTTATGTTGAGGGTTAAACAACAATAGGTCAAATGAAAGTCTGGGAATCAAATCCCGGCCCCAGCCCCTGCAAACCCAAATGCTAAACTGAGGCGCAGCTGGTAACCACTGAGATGGTGACAAAGGTTCCTGCCCTCCGCGTCCCCACGTCCACCTGTGTGAAATGAAACCACGTCACAACTAATGACATACAACTGTGGAGACTGCTCTGGGCCCTCCCCCTCCACCTTCTCTCAAACATATATTTGGTTCTTTGAATATAGATGAACAGTCAGCTAGGAAGGCAGCCCATTCATAGTGCTTGCCTCCGTGCCATCACCCCTGCTCAGTACGGCACACGTAAGCGCGATGGCTCGTAGGTACCAGTCACTAATCTGTAGCAGTAGTGACAGAAGATGCCATGATGCTCAGCCAATGCAAGCTGCGCTTTGAACACCGACCCTCCGCGCACACCTGACGTAGACGAGCTGCTGACGGGCACTGTGGAGGTTGGCCAACAGCTGCCTCGACACACGTGAGGCTTCCAGGGCAGGTACCCCTCCCCCTCCCCCACAGACTCCCTGTTATGAAAACCTGCAATTAATTAACGTAACACAGCGGAGGAGGGCCTGGGGTGCCATTCCAATATGCTGGCTCGCGTTTATCCCACTGAGCTATCAGGTCATCGCTTTCAAGAATGCACACGCCATCCAGTTGTTGTCGAACGCGTGCAACCATTACTGAGGGAGCGATCTGTCGGGGAAGTTGATAAAGTTGGGCCGGGTTTGTTTCGGAACATCTGCTGCAGGACTAGGCGTAAGGGCGGCATGACAAGGTGTAGAGGACAGAAAGCGTCATCCTCGGTGGATTTCAGAAGACGGCAGAAGTGAGCCGAAGGTGAACCAGTCTAGTAACAATGAGGAGAGAGTCTTCCAACCACAGCTTCGGCAGTTCTACCGTATCTGGCATCCCAGAAGGGTTTGGAGTCCGCAGCTGCAGAGGACAATTCCTTTTCTTCTTTCTGTCTCCCCTCACCCCCCTTCTCAAACCGGATTTCAACAATGGGGCAAGTGATTGCAGTGCGGGGACAGACAAAAGCTGTTTCGGAGGGCGGCAGGCTCGCAGGGGCCTGGGACACCCATGCTTCCAAGCCGCAAACAATAGGTCTTTTAACCTAACACGCTGCTGCAAACTGGGTGGTGAACGCAGTTCCCCAAATTGTCATGGCCCAACCGATTCGGAAGCCTCCAGTAAGAAATGCTTTCCCGTGTTCACGTTCCACGGAAGAGCCTCATCAAAGAGCCTTTATCACAGGCTGGACGGCCACTGCGGCCACGTGGAATGGCGGCGTGATTTGCACCAACATCTGACTGCCACGTACACAAGAATACAGCCCGTATTGTTTGGGGCTCACGGAGGGGATGGCTGGGATCCATGGGAGCTTGGGAAGACGTAGGAATCCACTCTGATTATTGTTTCTCTACTCACCCATCCCTCCAGTGAAGTTGAAGTTGAAGGAAATAAATCATTATTTTTCTTCTGCTCTGAATATGCTCTGTACTTTAGTGCTACTCTAAATTAAGGTGACCAGACATCCGCTTTTGGCGGGACAGTCCCGATTTTTAACAATGTGTCCCGCGTCCCGCGGTGTTTTAAAAAACTCCCGATGTTTGGAAAGAATGCACGACAAGCTAGGGAACGGCGGGAGATAGACCCAATTTTTCATCAAGAACTCCCTCCCCCCGGTCAATGGTGTCCCGCTTTACCAATGTTCCAATCGGGTCACCTTAAATGTATGTCAAGAGATGGCATGACCCCGGGTAGGTAGACAGTGATACAGCACGGCCATTCATTCATTCTTTCAATGAACTGACTGATAATTAAAAGTCAGCATTGCTGTTGTGTCCTCTGGGGATACAGAGGTAAGCACAGCAGGGGAAGCAGGCGTTGAGTAAGTAGTAGTTGAGACAAGAGTGGGAGTTTGCTAGACAGGGACGGGAAGGCCATTCGAGTCCGAAGGAATTCCCCAGAGACGCACAGGCATGGAATAGCGGCGCTGAGCAGTGTTTCGTTAGCATCGGCTGTAACCAGGTGCTCCGTTAAGTGTCTGCATGCCTATGTCAATGACTCCATTGTGACAACTTCATGAGGCACGTACTATTATGAACCTTAAATTATATATGACAACACTAAGGTTTAAGGGTTAAGTAACGGTTCAAGTCCAATAGATAATAAGTAACGGAGATAGGATTTAAGCACAGGTTATTTTTGTTTTGTTTTGCTTTTTTCATCCAGGAAATCTAGAGCTCCCAAGGCCATACAAGTAAGACTTATAGTACGACCTGGAGCTGTGGAGTTGGAGCCAAGAGGCTCAGCCTTGGGCAGCGGCCATTCATTCGCCTGTAATATCCAGACAAATGGGAGTTTTTGAAGCACTTAAAACAGGGGAGTGATTTGAGCCGCGCGAATATTTACAAAATATACCTTTCGTGGCTCTGGTGCGGTCAGGATTGGCAGGAAGGAGCTCGGAGGGCCCGGAGGCTGAGAAGAGGTGGACGTTTGCAATCCCACTGAGATTTGGTGAGGGATGGACAGGCGATGGCAGGCTGAGGATGGATGCGTGAGATGTTAGAGAATGAAAAGTCCACAAGACTTGGGCAGAGGAGAAAGGCCCAGGGTCTGGGCTGAGAGCCTTCGTGAGCTGTACCGCCCAGAGCCATGATTCTGCAAACAGAGCAGTGACACCTCCCACTGATGACCTGCTGTCTGTCCCCACCCATGGGCGGTCTCCCAGCACTGATGATGCTCATGGACGTGAGTGCGCACAGAATGACAAAGCTCACTTCCTGTGTTGCAGGAGCCTCCAGAGAGGTCAGGAGAGAGTAAACCAACCCCGACAATGCCAGAACCAGACCTGGCTTGTGTCAGTCATAGGGTTGCAGAGGGGCACAGGCCGTAAGACACCTGGAGATCAGACCAGAAATGACCACCATGCACCAAGCCTGTGCAGGGGAGGCCCCTGGAGAAGGGCCTTGGACTTGACATGTCGGAGGACAGATAAGCATGCATAGGGACAGCCACGCAGTCAGTGTGCTTAACAAAGAGTGGATGGAGTGTGACTTCCATGTAGAATCTGTGTAATGTGCAGATCAGACGGCAGATTCAGCTCAGGCTACAGAAGTCCTTGAAGGGAGCCATTTAATTTAGGTGATTTATTGATTAATGTTCTCTGTGTGTATTTACATGTTTAAATAGCTTCTCTAGACGTTTGTGTGCATTGAATCATACAGGTGCATGTTAAAATTTAAATACTTACGTTACACCCCCGGGGTTCTAAGTGAAGATTATTGGGCTGGGGCATGAGGGCCTGACTTGAACCACAGCAACCAAGTGGTTCTGATGTGTGTCTGAAGATCACGCCTGCTCTAGGACACATCAGCTTCTGACCATTTTATCACCATAATGCCACCTAGGAAATTGTGTATTAAAAAATGCAATCTGTCAGCACCCTATTTTTTATTGCAGTGGAGAGTAAATGCCATAATATGGAATGAAGCTTTTGTGAACAAGAAAACAAACATCCCTATGACTATTTAAGTAGTAGTCTTCAATTTCTTTCATCTTTTCCTCAATAACATTTAAACTGCAATTAAGATCATTCAGTGAATTTTTTTATTGTGGATCATTTTCAGCTCTAGACATTTAATTCTTTTACAAAACTCTTTCATTTCTTACATCATTATGTATATTCATGTTCTCCTTTAAGCCTTTGACCCTATTGATACTAGGAGTTGCACAGCTTTGGTTAGCTAATTCCATAATTTCTGTTATTGGAATAATTTGTGTTGACTCATTGGTTCTGTGTCACACACAGTCTCGCTCTTTGTAATCTAGTGATTTTTGACTAGAAGCTGAACATTGTGACATTATGGTTGTTAGGCTTTGTTGTTTTCTTTAAAAACTGCTTTACTTTGTTTGGGTAGAGACTTAAGTTATTTGTGAATCATCGTGGTTAGTTTAAGCTTGATTTGAAGTTCTGTTAGGGCAGGTCAAGAAAAACCTTCAGTCGAGGGCTAACATTACCCATGATGCGGTTCTTCTGGAGGCTCAGGGACGCGTAAGGTGTTCAGTGAGGTCTCTGACTCTGGCTGATTAGTCCTCCAACCACGTTTGCGCTCTGGAAATTAATCAGCGTACAGCTCCTTTGTCCTTGTCCGTCCAACCCGGTGAAGTTTCCTGTTATACATGCAAACCTTAGACTACTCCATCATTTTGGAATTCTTGTTTGAATCGTCCCTGCTGTCTACTACACCACCTTCCACATTTCAGCCACATCAGCCTCCACAACTACCGTCTCGGGCTCTCAACTCTACAGTTTGCCTTTCTCAGCTTGGGTTCTGCTTTCCTGCAACAAGAGCCATAAGGTGCCTTCAGAGGGAAAACCCAGGTGATGAAAGGATTCAGTTCATTTGTTGTCCTCATCAGGGAATCACAGCTAGCAGTTATCTTTTGTCCATGGGCCAATAACTGAAAGTTATTCCACTCATGTTGTCTATTTTCCTACTTAATTTTGGCAGAAGGATAGAAACCCAAACCAAGTGCTTCTCCATTGTTGACAATGGGAGTTCTCAGATCCTTTTGTTAAGTCTTTCAAAAATTTTAGACAAATAGAGGTTCAAGGTAATGTAAATGTCAACCACATTTGGCACTTCCAATGAAAATAACCCAGCTGAGGTGACCGTAAAATAAATACGAACATTTCCACATGCCTAAGTTCACAGTGGTCGAGCCAGGACCAATCAGACCCTGTTCTACGTGGTCCTCTAAGAAGTTTCGTTAGTTCTTTATAAAATGATTATAATTTACATTTTTATTTCTCAAATAGTAAAATGTATTTTTTCACTATGTAATCAAAGAAATCATATTATTGTAAAAGAGAAAAAGAAGAGCATAAAAAGAAGAAAGATGCAGTCATTTTCATAAACATAAACACAAGGAAAACAGTAAATGCTAGATCACCGATTCCCAAGCGGTGGTTCTCGTATCCCTGGGGGTACATGCCAGGCTGTTCAGGGGTATGTGGAAAACAATCAGTAATGGTGGAAAAACAAATAAATTTTAAAAATGCAAAACGTTAGTTATGGGACGATAAATGTTAAGTTTGAATCACTGTTAATGGAGACACTTGCCAATTCGATCACATTAGCAAATGCTGATTGGTGAGAGCATGGCTAGAACCCTCCCCCAAGCCACTCTTCTTCCAATCATTATGCACAGTTTCAGAACCATCCAATTGTAGTGTTTTCAGAACTTCCCCAAACAGATTAATGAGTTCTCCCACATCATATTTCCCCCTTTTCCTTCATACTTTTCTAGAACAAATCCATTGTTTTTATAATAAATATCTTACCAAATTATGCTGGAACTCTTACATATTGATATAAAAACAAAAAAAGGAAACTTCACACCTATGTTGAACCATATACAAAATTAATTTAAATTGCATAATGTATTCAAGGATCTCATTGATCTGAATTCTTTGATATCAAATGCTTGGGTAAATTTTATTAAGCTATTTACACCTCCATTGTAAAATAAATAGATTACTTATAGCGTGATGGGGTGAGAAACAGCAAGAACCAAGTGGAATACCATGCTTGGACCACTGGAGGAGAAGGTGAGTTGGGCGGGTTCGTTGGTACCGAGGACAGGCCCGGGAGGAGTAGGAGTGGCTTTCTTGCAGGAATTCCGAGTAGGTGTGAGAAGTAGCCAGATGGATAACAGCCACAGAGGGGCCTTGGAAGCACGGAGCACACATCACCCAACGCAGATGCAGAGGGTGTGCTGAGTTATCCTGTGCTGAGGTGCAGTGTGCATTTATTCAGTGTGTCCCTGGCCCTCCCTGTGGCTGAGCACTGTTGTGATTCACAAATGTCACCTCTTTGAGACACAAAAAACACATTCATTTCTCCGTTACTCTTTCCATATGTACCCACATCAGCATCTCCTAACAGAGTCTGGGGCCTGATGCCAATTCCTAAACTTCTTCAGGAGAAGCTTTCTGACAGTCGAACACCTCGATGTACATGCCATTCCTACCTTCTTATTTCACATTACAACCAGGGGATCCCACACGTCATTGCATCGGATCCCACTTCTGACTTCGCCGCGTCAGTGGTTTTAATTTCTCCCGATACGGCTCCCTTCGGATAGCATCGGCCACCAAATTAATAAAAAGTAAAATAAAAAAGCAAACGAGGCCTCTCAGGCCTTCCATGATTAATGGGGAGGAAAACGCCGAAGCAGAGAACAGAAGGGCGTGGGTTAGTGCCAAGGAAACAGAATCCACGCCGCCCCCACCCATGCGGCCCAGGCTCAGCCAACACGCAGCCCCCGGGAAGCTGCATCCGGCCAAGTCCAAGTCCAGGCCTCGCCTCAAGGTCACGGTGCCAGGCTCGGGCCGTCATACCTGCCCTCACACCTCCTGGCCTTGGGGCTCTCTCTAGGCCATGGCAGTGAAGTGCGGGCAGGGGCTGGCTAGGAGCGTCCCCAACCACCGAGAGGGGCTGGCCTCCAACTGGAAGCTGTACGGCCGGCCATCTGTCTCACGTTGTCGGGTCCTGGGCGCTTCAGGGACCCGGGGAATGCACGGCTTCCTCCGGACTCTTATGCTAATGGGCCTGCCTGGCCCACTGTAAGGTGAGAAAAACATAAACTAAAAACAGTGCGATGTTAACAACCAGACCCTCTGGTGCCCGGCTTCCTTCTGTAAAGCATATTTTCCAAATCTCTTTCTGTATCTTTTAAAGTTTTTATGAAGTATTATTTATAATTAGAAGATCTGTTGTTAGCTATGAAAACGGCACTGTTTCTGTTCTCTCTTTGTACTGATTTTATTATTTACTATTTATTATATAAACATGCACTTATTTTATTAAAAATTAAAAAAGATATTATTCTCCATGATTGTATTTTGAACTATCAGGAACAAATTATGAGACTCAACTCTGGGAAAATCAATACCATTCAGATTACTTGCAAAACCTATAGTTTTTGTTGGGGACATTTTCCTATGTCTGCTTAGTTGCATTAAAAGATCTTCTAAGTAATTATGCTGAAGAAGAAGCTTGTTTGCCCACCAATCTTCCATAAATCTTTAAATCCACCAACAAAGAATGGCATTAAAGTAGATGCTTTCTCCTGCCATGTGTGGGAGTAATGTATTTCAGGGCAGTAAAAGAGACAAAAAACAAACAAACAAACAAAAACCCAAACAAACAAACAAAACAAAACAAAAACCCCACATGATTTAGACACTATAGACATACGTTTTGTTACAATTTTCAATTTAAAAATAACTTTGGCAACCCCTCTATGACCTGCCCTATACTAAAATACAAAAAAGTAAAATAAAATAAAATGTCTTTAAGAAATGCATGGTTAACTTTAGAAGAAACATGACAGACCGCCCCTTAAAGCCATTTATATAAAATGATATACAAGCCCACTGCATTGTCAGCTAAATCCAGTCATCTATGTGTTTGCCCCTGTTTTAGTGAATGTGTTACGTTAACCTTTGGAGTTCTGAAATCTTGCTTTTGTTTTAGAAACCCAAACACAAATCCAGCTTGAAGCATTTTCTATCAGATTTGGTTTCTGAAACAAAACCTGCCACTTCACGTGGCAGCGAACCCTCAGCAGGGTTTTCATCGGCTTCTTAGAGCCCACGGAATAACTTAGAATTGACTTCTCCGTTCTGTGAGAACCCGCGTCTCCTAAACAGGTTTCCAAGGAGGGAGAGAGCAAGGGAGAGCCAACCCAGGGCATGGAAACTGGGGAGATAAAGAAAGGAGGAGACAGAGGGTGGGGGAGGGAGGGAGGGAGGAGCAAAGCATCCCCGTGGGGTCACCAATGATAAAGACGTTTGGAGCACTGGTTAATTCACAGCCTGTCCAGTTGCTCTTTCGTTGTGGTTGTTTTGTTGTTTCCTCCAGCCTGAAACGAAGGCAAACAATAAAAAATGTATCTGCCCCATATCTTGAGCACACAGATCTTTCTTTAAACTTCTCTAATCTACATGGCTTGGTTTTTCCAAACCGCTTTATCACCCAAATCACTTCACGTATCACATCTACAGGAGGCAAGGAAGGGCCATCAGCCCTGTCACTGGAGACCAGAAGAGCCATCTCCCCATCACCGTCACGAGTCCCAGGACAGAAAGAATAATGTGACTGCCGGGTGCAGACTGACGGGAGGAAAAGGACGAGTTTTGGGTTGGATCCCAACGCAGGACCAGCGTAATCTGGAGGCCTTTGCTCCCCAGCCTTGGTCCCTTGGCTCAGGGGCAACCGCCCTGTAACCATCCATCGGTTCCCGTCGCAAACACTCTGGGCAGCTCACAGTGTACGGTGCAGGTTCTGTTTGGATGCTGCGTCTCGGCGGCTGTGGTCACACACGATCCCAGCCCCACCCCACCCCGGTCCCCCGGCCACAGTCTGGCTGCCACGCCTCGGTGGGTCTCACTGTCACACCTCGCTCCTGCTCCCTGTGTGTTTGCGTTTGTCTAAGCAGCCTGGGCTCACCCTTTAGCATCACGTTTTTCTAGCTCCTGTTGTCACAGGTTTATCCCTTAGAAGTCAGGGTTTCCGTGTCTGACCCCAGGCCACTCCCCGTCCAATACTTTATTTTTCCTAATCGCATTCACTCTACACGAGCTTTGCTTTGTCTTCCATCTTTTCGTTCTCTTTTTTCTTATTTTGCTATGTTGCGCGCTATTTTTGTTTTTATCTTTTCTTAGATAGTTTCCATTTTCACGTGTTCACTACCTAGTAAATTGAAAGGCATACATTGTTTGGAAGAAGAAGAAAAAAAAAAAAGCTATTTATCAGCTAAAGATTGGCAGAGGTGTATCTCCAGCCCAGTTTTCTTAACTCCAGAACCATAGCTTCTTCACGGGCATATCCACGTGGGCAGATCTCAACGCACATTTCAAAATTCACAGGCGCGGAACTGAAGCTGTGACCTCCCCCCGCGGGTTGTCCCCATCTGAAGAAAGAGCGTCTCCCTGTATTACAGTCCTCAGGCCAAGGCCTGGAGCATCTCCTTCCTGTGCCCAAACCCAGCACAAACCAATCCCATCGCCCACCCTCCAGACCTCCCCAAGAGCCGCTCACAGCGCAGCCCGATCCTCAACCCCATCGGCCCCAACAGCTCCTGAGAGCGCTTTTCAAACCCACTTTTGTCCCGCTGCACTCAATTTTCCACATTAAGCTACATCAACTATAAACTGTAGGTGAGGATTTTTCATCATGTCTTTCAGATAATCAGTGCAGTAATTCCAACACGGCAGAGCTGAGGGGGCCCCTCCTTCCTGGTGGCGGGGGCATGATTACGGGGGACACGCCTCACCTCTCGTTTGTTCAGCCACCTCGCCACTTCGAGAACTCGCGCTTTAGAAATGCCGTCTGCAGCTCCCTCACACATTGAATGCCCCTGTTACACGGTTTCCGAGCACAACTAGGCTGAGTGCGTGGCCCGGAACCCCCGTAGTTCCTGGAATAGGCTCACACGCTGCACCTCATGATCTCTGTATGTCAGGTTGTTGTCATGGTCACCATCATGGTTCTGTGGGCTTCTCGGTCACCTCTTCTGCTGACCCTCCATCCACTGCCGATGGAGCACCTGCCGGTGTAGACAAACTGCGCCTGACGCCTCTACAGGAGATAGAGAGGCAAGTCACGTTCTGTTACTGCCTTTGGGGAATTTGGAATTCAGCTGGAGGAGATGGGACTCGGGTATGGGCCACATGCGGGCAAGGTGACCAGTGAAGTGGTGTCACAGGCGGAAAGGCCACTCCAGAGGTCGTCATGAAGGAGGCTGGGGACTCCGTGACCTGATGTTTCTCGTAGATTTTAATCTCACGAATGGCTTATTGCCACATATTCTTCATGTTTCTTTACAAATGTTTAGAAAATGGCTTGGCATGTGTCCTCTGTCCAAAAGTCTACTTGAGACATTTCATCTGATGAAAGTTTTGTCTTCTAAGAAAGACCATAATAATAACTGCTCCATGCAAACGGGACTGAGTTCTCAGTGAAGTCAGCCTCGTCCATGGACAAGAAGCCTTCCAGGTCAAGGAGCTTGAATTCTGTCCTGCACGCCCACGTAAGAGCAGGGAGAGGGAAATAGTTAAAGAGTGTTTCTCTTAAAATGTTACCTTGACCAAGGGTTTTTGCATCATGCCACCTCCAAATTTATTTTAAAATATTGTTCAAATCCAGTGATTAACTACAGATGAAAATGTAATGAGAACTAGGAGGAACCAAGACCTCTGTGTGAAGCGTTGGTGATTCAGTGGAATTATTATGTACAGAAACAATGGCTTAAAGCTAGTGGAACCAAAAATAAGCAGACAGGGAAACAGCCTCCCCAGTGTCACAAAGCAAAGACATTTGTTGGTACTGTACTTTTCACATTTTTTGGCTAATGTTGTAAAATAAGGTTTATTTAGGGATGCTGGGACGGCTCAGGGGTTGAGCGCTTGCCTTGCAACCACAAGGTCTGGGGATCGAATCCCGGCCCTGGCCCCTGCAGACCCATATGCTGAACTGTGGCGAAACCGGTAACCACCGAGCCCTGAGGTGAAGGCTCTCACCTCCCATGCAGGAGGCCCCCAGTTTGGTTCCTGCTCCACATGGCCCCACATCCACCTGTGTGGGATGAAACTGTCACAGGTAATGACACACAATTATGGAGACTGCTCTGGGCCCTCTCCCGTCTCTTGGTCTCTCTCTCTTTCTCTCAAACAATAAAATAAATATTAAACAAATAAGGTTTATTTAATACTATGTCAGCACTCACAGAGTTTTCAAACTGGGAAAACGTGGGTCCTCAGACGCATAGGAGAAAGAGTTCGTCTACTTTCCCACCGCGCCTGGTGCGGACCATTTGTGTTAACTTGCCCGATTGCATTGCTGAGAAATGTGGAGACAGAAAGCGATCAGGCTTAGCTCAGAGCAAGGACAAGGTCAGGACTAGGCTCCCAGATGGCATCGCCGCATTCCAATAAAATATATTTAGGAGGACGTATACAATCTCAAGTCTCGAGAGGTGGTAAACCTCTCTGTACTTGGATTCCTTTGTCTATACTTTTGGAAGGTTGGACCAGCTACCCCAGGAAGTGCAAGCCCGTGGAGAAAAGCAGGTGATTGAGAAATGTCGATTCTGGGACCCACCTGTTCTCCCACAAGCGCCTGGTCTCCTTAAACACGGCCCAGGTGGGTGGCGGACGTCCACAGGCCACCCACGAGGTGCTGCTTAGGAATCGGATTCTATTTCTTAGAGTCCTTTCCCCAAGTTTCTTGCACAAGCTTCAGGCTCCACAAACTGCTGACCTGCTTTCACCCCAAAGCAAGACTTTTTATTTCTTTAGCTTCATTTCTTGGTTTTAACCCAGTGCTCAGCCTTGCGTCCCTTGAATGAGCTGAAGTCCCTCCCTGCCTGTCCTTCCTTGGAAATCAGGTTAAGTTCGTGATACTGCCAGGTCTGTCCACTTTAGAACAACCCCTCTCCCACCCTCACCCCATGTCGCTCACAGCCTTGACCTGCAGTCTCCCCCCACCCCCGCACCCCTCTTCCCGCCTCTCTTCCTAAGACCTTAGGTGTTTCATCTCCTCAGAAGGTCTGAATTTCCTCTCCAACAAGAGCTTGTGGTCGCCTTGGGCCACCGTTAGTTTCTGTCAGTGTTGTTTATCAGCTCTGAGACTGAGCTTCCTAAAGACAGTGACTGTGAGGGTTGGGACCCCAGCCAACGTGCATGTGCCACACAGCAATGCTACCTCCCGGAGTCACATGGCGGCCTGTCATTGCCCACGGGTCCGGTTGCTAGCCCTGGCTGTTTGTTGGTGTGTTAGATGTCCGCTCAATACATCGTGATATGCAATCAAAGCTGGAGGGATGCCATCACCTCTAACAGAGAAGACCTTCTCCCAAAAGCTTAGAACCCACCTTGGAAAGACAAGGGTTCTGGGGAGCGGTAGGTGGCGGGTCTGTGTCAGAAATGCTGCGGGACACTGTGCTAAGAACAAGAGCACAGACCCGGGCCAATGTGAAAGATGCCGTGATACATTCACGTCAGACCCCAGACTTCTTCCATAAAACAGCCCACGCGCCTTCCAGAGCAGCTCCCCGGCGCTAGCAGAGCTGTGGGAGCCGGGCGCCCCCGAGCCCCCCGGGCCGCCAGTGGTCTCCCCTTCTCTGGTCAGCGACTGGCTCCCATCCGCTCCGAATTTCCGCATCCGAACAAGGTCGATGGGGCCCGACGTGCAACTTCGCTTCTGATCAACTGCGGAGAAGTTTCCCAGCATCTGTTGAGCTCAGCTAGTAAGCGCAATTTATGAAACAGCGAATGACTAACCCCTGGAACCATTTTAATGACCCTAAAATAAAGTGCTTAGAGTAACAGCTGCCTCAGCAGCTGGCTGCTCTGCGTGAGTGGGCAGCGAGACACGTTGGGACAAATTCCGGTCTCCCTTTTGACGGAAACAATGGCAGCAGATCATTTTTATCGTAATCAATTTAGGTACAGTTTCTTGGAAACCATCTGTGTAGTGTTCAGAGAGTGTGCTTAAGAATTTAAATGTGTATATTTTTGGTCGCTTGATGTAGCATCTGCTAATGGCCACATAAGTTCTAGTTTTTATGCGGAAAGCTGTTTCTTTGTGAAGGAATTAGTAGAACGACTACTTGATTTTCTCCCTTTTAACTACCCAGCGAGCTTCTGCAGTCTGAAGGACAGCCATCCGAGAGCTGGCCGTGCGTGGCATTCGTTGCTTAAAAAATAAAACCTGGAGTTCAAGGCATAAGACAAACCAGGCTTCAGCGAGATGTTTCATTGTGTTTCTATCTTGAGCTTACAATTTTCATTAATAGGGTTGTGAGTAGGCAACGGAAACTGAAGAAAAGCATAGTTTTTAATAACTTTTTCATTTGTTTTTATCCAGTTTTTGTTTGTGGCTTTATAGCTATTATCTGGATAATTGTACAAAGAAATGACATGGCAAAAGCAGCCAACATTCACTTTAGCTTTGAGAATAATTTGAGCGTCATATTGAAAAGATAATGGCTCTTCAAATACCAGATAATGAAAATTGATTGGCTTTGGTGCAGAGAACTTGTCTGAAAAAAAGCTGTCAGCTATATTTGGGGGATGAAATGTATTCTGTAACATGACTGAGCCTTGACAACACATTCTGAGTAGAGAGATTCCTTGTCTTGCTTGAGAATTCCTTTTGAATTTAGCAAATATAGCACTATCCAAATAATCTAAGATAGCGTTAAGGTTTCCACGGTTTAGAAAAAAACAAGAGTTCTTTTTCCTCTAGTAACAGACATGTTTAGACTTTCTCTAGTCACAGATTTTGAGAACCCATGAAACTAGATATCCAACTGGCTAAATAATTAAATAAGTAAACAAAACGATGCCAACATTCAGATTCTAGAAGCTTATGTATGCAGCATGGAAAGTTGCCTCATTTGTATGTCTAGAGTACTAAGTAGAAGTTGAGGAAGGGTCTGGGTTTCCTAGTCGTGGCTACACACACACAGTAAGTGCCTGCTATGTCCCATGTGTGAGGCAGGGTTACCAGGGGGATGAGGAGTATGCATTTCCACCCAGGAGGGCACCCGGTCTCGTGGGCAGGGAAGAGCACTTTCTAAGTAGAGGTGCTAGTCTAGACATGTGTCCATTTGGCACAAACATGGAGTAGTTTGTCCAGCAATCAATCCCCCTGGTGTCCATCCACTTTCCTGTTACTTTCCTGTGGTCAACGGCGTTGACTTCCAAAGAGGGTGAGTAGTGCTTTGCCTGTGATGCTATACAGGTGATCCTAATCACTGATCATTATTTATTAACTAGGTCTTTGAAGCACTAATAGAATGTGAAATTAGAACTGCTAATAGAAACGTTTCTTCCTTCATTTCTGTCTCTGAAGTTTGTAAACTGTTTACTTACAAAGACATGAAAAGAGAAAAAGAAATCCAGTGGTCCTTACAAAGAGTTCAGGTGATCGTGCTCCGAGGAAAAGTGATGCGTCTGATTTCTCAATAAGATTTTCGCTGTAGATGATTCAAGTCCATTACAGAAAACGTATCAGCAGCATCAACTGGGGGTAAGTTATGGAAATGGCAGGAGGTGAGAGTTCTCAGAGCACGAGCCACTTCTGGCTCCCTGTTCCAGAGAAGATCTTCCTATCCCAACTATCCATCAGCTATCAATCAGCTAAATTATCTTCAAACTTAATCAGATGAGAGAATATGGTCCTGTGATTCTATGAGCTGGAAGGTGTCCAGACTATGAGAAACACCATTTCAATAATACCCTTTTATGCCATCTGTAAGGATCTCACCAAACAGACTTAATGCAGACGAACCTAATACAAAACAGAACTTACAGCCAAAGAGAGAAAAAGTGTTCACAGGCACGCGCACACCCTCCGCCTCCTATGGGCGTCGATATGAAAAGCTGTGCGGGAGCCCGGGGACAGCGAAGCGGCCACAAGTGAGTGACAAGACGTCCTCCACTCGGAGACCCACGTGCTTCATGCTTTGAGCGTCCCACGGCCTTTTCCTCAGACAGTGGGCCTTTGGCAACGTTTCTCTGTTCCTTTAGGTGCACGTGTGTGTGCGCGTGTCTCGGAGGGTGTGACGTCGACATCCAGTCACAGTTTAGCGGGGTGTTCCTGTGTTCACGCCCATGGGTCCCCGTGGTTGGGTGCGTCTGTAAAAGGCTGTGCCTAGAAGCCTCCAGGCTGGGCTACTCAGCACGTCCTGGGGTGTGGACGGGGGAGAGCGAGCACAGTCAATGTGTGCACAGAGACCAAGAGACAGCGAGCAGGGCACCGTGCGAAGCGCGAGCTGCCGCAGCGCGTGGACGGGAAGCCTGTCTCCCACGGGAGGAGTGCGGGATCTTTCTGTGAAACGCGGGGCCTGGTGACAAGGCTTCCCTTCAGCAAGTACCATGGGGAATGTTTGGGACAGGCCTGATCGATGGGACGGGATCTGTAGGTGCAGAGACCAGCACACGCCAAAGCTCCTGCGTGCTCCATCTGCTTGCCGGGGTCTCCAGACTCCTTGTGACAGCCACACGTGTGACTTCCCACTGCTGAGGGCCGGGGCTACCAGAGACCCCGACGAGACATGGCACAATGCGCGGTGGGCGGCGGCCGGGGCCCACCAGGTCCTCTGTTGGGTGTCTTTCCTTTTGAATTAAACATCGCATAACGTGTCGTTTCTCAGTGCAGTTCTGGGATAAGCAGCATCCGCATCACCTGGGAATTTTCTCGGGAGGCCCCGTCCTGGATCCCACCTTCCTCGCACTGAATCAGAAACTAGAGGCGTGGGGACCCGCACGCTGGTGACCAGCAAGCCCCCCCGGCATTCGCAAAGCTCTGTGATGTGCAGGGGCCCCTGGGTGAGCTAGTGGCAAGGGACCTTCCTTCAGGTGGCAAAGCACATCGCCACCCTTCTTGCTGATGAAGCGCCCGCTGCGTGATGCAGCCTTTTCAGCGCCTTCGCAGGGAACGTCCGTGCCCGGCACGGACTGGATTCTTTACGGGGGACGCTGGTTACCCCGCAGTTGCTCTGCTGGGCTCCTGACGGGGTGAGGGGGTTGTCAGAGACTCTCAGAGCCCTCGAGGATGTGGCCCAAGGGTCCCTTTCAGGATACATGGGGCAGTTTAACTCTATGCCTTGCCACCCCTTTGAGACCCCTGCCCGAGCCCTGGGAGGTGGCTGACTGCTCAGTGTCGTGCAGTTGGATGGTCAGCAGGCCTTGCAGCCACGACAGAGACTAAAGGGGGAAGTTCACGTGCTGGACGTTGACCTCAAACCCTTTTCTATGGTGAAGGACATGAGCCCAGGGCCTGTCGCTCTCCGTGGCTTCCCCTTCTGACTTCTGGTCCCCAGGCCATCTGGAGTGGGCCTTACCTCCCACCTGCACGCAGGGCGCTGGGGGCTGGACCACCTCCAGTTAGAATCAAAGGCTCTCAGTGTCTGAAGGGCCTTGGAGGCCACGCGCTTCCGCCTCCTCCTCGCTCACGCGGCCATACCCACGACCGGAAGGCGGGGGCACTCGTCCAAGGTTGGACGGGAAGCTGAGAAGACGGGAGTTGGTCTGCATCTCAATACCGCTTTCCCTTCTTCATGCCTCTTCCAACACAGGTTGTGCCAACCAGCAAGCAGGGAGGGACCCGGGTGCTTCCACAAGCAGGGAGGTGACAGAGTCCACGGGGCCACTTCAGGAACGGAGGAGGGGACCGGAGAATGCTGGCTGCCACCCGCACCCCCAGCAAGAGCACCGGCCGATGACGGCCGCAGGAAGACGCGAGCCCAGGGTTGGCAGCTCGTACACGGGATGTGAAAACTCCTGACTTCTGAAGGTTGCCTCGAATAAAAAATGATCCTGTGCGCTAAGCAAGCCTGTTTATGGCCCCGATGGGGGCCGTGGGCCCCCAGGCTGCAAGCCCGGCCGTTTCCCGCGCCGTCCAGCCCCACACTGACTTTTCCCATTTTTCTCTCCGTTCGCTTCGTTGGAAGTCATCGCGTTTCCAGCCCTCCCGCCTAGACCGACATCTGCTCTTCCCTCTCTGACCTACTTTTGTTCGTGCCGATCTTTCCGCCTGTTATGTGGACTGTGTCTCCCACATCCCGTCCAACTGAAGTGGCTTTCGAGAGATAAGTCCCACCACCACCCAGCGTCCTTCCTCGGCACCCCCAGCATGCCAGGGGTGCCCTCGATGGTCAAGGTGTTGGGTGCCCAGCTAACAGCCCGGGCCCGGGAGTGGGCGCACTGGGCCCCGGCTGTGCGCTTGGACCACAGCAGAACTTTACAAAGCACCTGCCATCCAGGCCTCGGCCCCAGCAGCTCTGACTTACCTGGCCTTGGGCGGGACCCGGGTGTCCTTGTATGCTCCCAAGTGAATCTCATTTGCCAGAACGGAAAACGTTGGCGACATACTCACCAGCAAGTTTTCATGAATCAGATTGTAACCAATAAAAAAAAAGCAGGGAGGGGTTTATATTTCCATTTTTGCCTCAGAGGAACAATGAAGAGTGCTCGGCACAAGACGCGGTCCGTGGGCGCGGGTCGTGGCCCATGGGCCCCTGGTCCACAGGCAGGGAGCCCGCATTTCTGCACATGCTGTTCAGCTCAGCAGTCGCCCGTCTTCTGGGCTACTGGTTTCTTCTGGTTGTGGGAAATGACCCAGAAACAGGGACGGGTGTGTCCCCAAGAGTTTTAGCCACAACAGTTGCTTTATCTTCTGTTTCCAGATGCCTCCACATGAGCCTGGTCATGCCAGCCTTGGGCGACACAAAGGGGATAAGGAAAGTTCTGCAAGTATCAGCAGTCCCCCCTGCATCGCTCTTCTTCTGAGCCAGGAATCAACTGTGATCACAGAATATGAAATTCTAGTGTCCGGGCACAAGTACATTTTAATTTCAATGTTACCAAAGAATGAAGAAAGTTGAAATAACCAACATACTCAATTCTGCATGATAACAATTTGTGTACGTAGCCATTAAAAATGTTTTCGAATCCCCCACTAGGCTGCCATGGGAGGAAACTGATTTTATAAAGGTAAGCTCATTTATTTATTCCATTATATGTCCTTTCATCAAGCACATACTTATTTAAATCTACCTTGTACAAGGCACCAGGGTATATCCACAGTCTAGATGGTATCCTCCTAAATATTGTGACATTTAGCTGCTCTTATGAATGAAGGTATCTTTTAAATTTTTCATTATATTTTCCAAGTGGATTTAAAGAAAGCCATTGGATATCTGTGTGCATTTTCCATTTACTTCAATGGAACTTATTTTTGGTTTTTGTTTGTTTGTTTAGTTTTTTCCCTAGACTTTCTCGGTAAGGTTCTTGGCAAGAAATAATTTTGATTCTTGGATTATAAAAAGTAATATTTCTGCGGGAAGCTGGGATGGCTCAGTGGGTTAAGCGCTCACTTTGCAGCGCCGGGGACTGAGGATCGAATCCCAGCCCCGGCCCGTGTGGACCCACATGCTGAACTGGGGAGTGCCCCCAGTTCAGTTCTCACCGGGGTGAGACCCCGGCCCAGTTCCTGCCCTGTGCAGCCCCGCCCACCTGTGGAATGAAACTATGTGGAAAAACCGATGATGTGCAGCTATGGAGACTGTTCTGGGCCCTCCCCCTTCTCTCTGTCTTTGTATCTCTCTCTCTCTGTCAAAAACAATAAAAATAAATCTTAAAAAAAAAATTTTTAATTAAGTAATACTTCTTACTTATATTTAAATATGTGCAGCTTGCAAAGAAGTTGACAATGGCGTCATACAATTGGGGAGATCAGAGAGCATCTTACCCACCTTCTGAGCATAACGGGGCTGTTTGCACATGGTGTCCACCTTAGTGGTGTCAGAGAAAATAGAGAACACTGCACAGACTTGAGAAACACTGGTGGTAGAGTCTGTAGGACTTGCTGATAGTTCTGAAGGCTTAGAGATAAGACAATGACAGAAAACAAATGTCACTCGTAGGGTTTTATCTCAAGCAACTTGCTGAACGGGGAAGTAATTTACTCAAGTGGGGAAATCTGTGCGTAAGTGGGATTAGGATGGCGGTGTGGGGTCATAGATTCGACTTTAAGCATTTAAAGTTTGAGATAACCTTTAAGACACCCAAGCTGCAATATCAAGGAGGCCATTGGCTTTATGAGCATAAAAATAGGAAATATTACTTGGAGTCACCAGTCTAGATCTGGGACTTAAAACCCCAGGAACATGTGTGGTCACATTTGTAAGCAGGATGACAGAACCTATTAGACAGAGGACAAAAGAATGTTAAGTGTGCCAATGTTAGCATCTGGGAAGAATGAGGGGACAATCGAATTTCTCAGCCACCTATCCTTATATCTACATCTCTCTATAATATATACGAGGGCTGTGTGGAGAGTATCCAGCCTTGTGATATGAAAAATAGAGGCATTTATGGCTGGATTCTTTTCTGGACAGCCCTCGTACACATTTTATTTCTTAACCAAGAAGTTTTATCCAAAGAATGCAATTATCATTCAATGTAAGGATAACTATAGATGTGCTTTATCATGTTATAGAGTAGATGATAAAAGCAATATGACAGAAGGAAAAACAATGGTGGTGGGGGGTATCCTCTTATTTAAAGAAGGTTTGAATAGAGGAATAGCAATCTAGGAATAGAGGAAACTGTCTTTAATGAGATAAAGTGAAACTACTCAAAATACTTACCAAAGCTAACACATATTGTCAAAATTTTAGAGCATTCTCCTTTGAATTAGGAGCTAGAGAAAATCCCGCCATCATCGGTATCATTCAATAATCTTCTCCAATGCAATAAAACAAGAAAAAGAAATAGAAACTATTAGGAGAAGCTTACAGTAATTTGCAGATAAAATTATTTTGTGTATAGAACACCCAAGATAATCTATAAACTATCATAATTTTAGAAAGTTTGGTAGGTTTATTGGATAATAGTTAATATCTTAAGCTCAGCATTGCTTCAATTCCCAATTCATAACTAACTAGAGATTGTAACAGTAGAAATACTTTTCACAATAGCAGAGTGATGCACAAAGTATAATTCCATGTATGAAAACCCCCAAACAAACAGAGCTTTATTTATTTAATTACAAAAATTAAGCAGATGTAGAGAAGCCTAAACCATGATTGACTTCAAATCTGTAACAGACATTGCTCCTGGGAAGGGAGGACAGTGAATGGGGCTTGTTTGAAGCACAGAAAGTAATTCAACTTATCTGTAAAATTTAATTATTAACAATTAAAATAATCTGAGTCAAAAGATATTTATTATTTCTGTGTGGCGTATATAGGGCCTTGTTATAACATTTTCTGTAGTTTTTTAGACACAGAAAGCAGTGGTGGGGTTGGGGCTGCAGGATGTTAGGGCTCAACACAAGCGCAGAGGGACTGAGGACCGGGTGTGGGTCTCCACTGAGACCCCCGAATGCAGGTACCCTCGGCCTTCTATGTGCTCCTTAGTCAGAGAAATAAAAGGAGAGGGAGAAAGAACTCTGATTGTAGGAAACTGTGCAGGGGAGAGCTTTGCAATTGTCCCTGCCGCTGTGCTGTTAGCTCTCAGTCAGCGTGGCTAAGGGTCATTAGCTTAATGAGCTATTGTATTTTCTTCTCTTTCTCTAGAAAGTCTGCTGAAACATCCTCCCAGGAGCCAAATGAGGAGGCAAAGACATAAACAGCAGCTGATGGCTGGGGGAGCGTAGCCAGGGAGGCCTTCAGTTCAGGACACCTGTGCTGTGTGTATGTGGGAGCGGGTGGGGGTGCAGGAGGTATGAGGGCGGACAGACAGGCCTGCAGACCGGGTGATGTCTAACAGTGCTAGCGGTGTGAGCAGCCCTCCAGGGGCGCTATGCCCAGAGGTGGCTCTGGGTTTCCCAAAAGGAAGCCAGGTGAAGATGTACCAGCGATCAGCACAGCATGGCATGTTCCTGTCAGCAGGTCTTGTTTGTAGACCTGGTATTGACCAGGTATGATGACCTGACACACAGTAGTGCTCCGCTACTGCCTAGTGAAGGATTACGTGACCCCGCTCACTGGCTGACGAAATGAGGGCCAAAAAGGAACTGAAGTCGCAGGTCTGGCCCGTGTTCTGAGCCCACCCCACCATTTCCCAGGTCTCCACCATCCATCCCCTCCCAAGACCAACCCTGCAACCTTTGGGGGTGTCTCTTCTGGTTTTCTTCACCGTGTTTTTCTAAATGACTGGCCAATGATATAGGCTTAATGGAAGCAACTGGAACACTGAGAAAAGCAAAGACGAGAGTGGAAATCGCACATGGTTTTACAATCCCAGGGCACGGTTAGTAACATGGTGGTGTATTTGTCCCAAATACACGGTCTCAAGAAATTTGCTGCTTGCATTGTCTCCACGTGACATTTTTGCAGTTTTCAAATTTCCACCACATGGCTGAAGATAGGATTTACACGCTCCATTCTGCCATGAATGTGCTATAACACGTTCAACTGTTCCTGGTGCAAAGATTTGTCAGTGTCGCGATTTCATTGTCATTGGTTACTAGAAGTAGAATCACACAGTTAAAATATGTAAATTCTGAAAACAGGCATGTGCAAACACACACACACTTCACCTGCTTTCCAGAAACCATGTACAATTTTTATTCCCTTCCGAAGTGCATGCAAGTGCTAATTACACTCACCCTTCCACGCGTGAAGGCTATAATGTCTAGCTTGAAAGTACCTAATGGCTTACATGCAAACCTTTACCCCTCGTGTGCAGGTCTTTGGCCTGGATAATAAACCAGGATCAAGTGGTGAAGAAGAGTCTCAAAGAGGAAGCCTCCTACTCCCAGGCCTGCGCCCTCCCGCCACACCCCACCCTGGCCTTCTGCAGGGGTGCGCAGCTGCCCCTGGGCTGCACACTCCTGCAGGAAGGAGCGTCCTGAGGTTTTCTAAAACCCCGGGGAGGGGATGTTCTGCGGCTCTAGAGAGGAACTGAGCGGCCCTTCCTGCTAAGCCAGCACGCGGTGGGGACCAGCTGCCCGCAGGGGTCACACACACTCTTCCTGGGCACAGAGAGGCTCCGACTTCGTGTCTGTGCTCTCCTGGCCCCCCAGCTTCAATCAGAGCTCCTACCCCTTCCCTCACCTAAGAGGTCCTCACGCTGGGTCAGACACTCCCTCCAGCTGCTCCTGGGGCACAGCCTTCTTGTCCCCACCCCACACTGTGACCTTTGGCTCACTTACCCTTCTAGAATTTTCAATATCCCTACATGCTTTGAGGGGAGTCCATGTCTCATCCATCTCCCCATTACTGAGCACGTTTGCAGTGTGTGCTGAACCCATGAGAAGAGTTAGAGTTCCCAGAGTCCCGCCCACAGTGTGTGCTGAACCAATGAGAGGAGACATATTTTTAATATTTCTCCCGCAGTGTGTGGCGAACCAATGAGAAAAGCGAGACTTCCCAGAGTCCCGCCCACAGTGTTGCTGAACCAATGAGAAGAGTCAGACTTTCTGGAGTCCCGCCCACACGGCATGCCCTGGAGCAGGTGTACGCTGCTTGCCTCGTTCTGGGAGCGCCAGCCCGGAGCGCAGGAGGAGCCCTCTGGGTGCGGGCTTTGCAGGGCGGCCGCGTTTCCCTGGGCAACCTGCCTGCTCTCTCAGGAGGCACTTCTCACGTGCACTTCTTTTTTTTTTTTATTGTTTTTGACAGAGAGAGAGAGAGAGAGAGACAGAGAGAGAACTGAGCTGGGGGAGCTCCCAGTTCAGCATATGGGGCCGCACGGGCCGGGGCCGGGATTCGATCCTCGGTCCCCAGGGCTGCAAAGTGAGCGCTTAACCCGCTGAGCCCTCCCGGCTTCCCACACTTGCACTTCTGCGGCCTGTAGCTTCTGCCACACGTTGGCGGTCTGTGCCTTCGTGATCCCAGCCAGTACCGTTATCATTAGAGCCAGTACCGTTATCATTAGAGCCAGTACCGTTATCATCATTAGAGCCAGTACTTACGCAGACTTTCTTCGGAGCCGCTCCCGGGCTCCGCGGGAGTGGGTTGCTCCATCTTCCCTGCGTTGCTGGGTCATGACTATTGTTCCACAGGGAAACATGGTGGAGACAGAGAAACAAGGGGCTGCGGCCCACTGGGGAGGGGGCCTCGGGGGCTCTATCCTGGCGATTCTCTCACCTCTTGGCTTGTGACTCAAGGGCGCTGCTGTCGCCTGTGATGTGCGGGCAGAGTCGTTGGTATGAAGTCCTTCCTCACCACCGGCATGTCCTGTGGGCCTCCCCCTGTACTTCATGGGGCTATTGGACAACGGGTGGTTTGGAGAGTGTCTGCTAAGTCACGTTTCAATGACAAACAGCGCCCCACTCAAGCTTCTGTTTCGTGTAACAGTCGAGGCTGACGTGTCGCTGCAGGGACACACTGATTCCGGTGACCGTGGCTCTGCAGCCCCGCTCCACAGCACGTTCCCATCCCCGCCTCTCCCGTGAAGGAGCGGGACCTGCCCAGCTCAGGGAAGAGGGACCATGACAATGGCTAACCCACTTGCTGGGGAGCAGGGACGTCTCCCCACACACGTTCCAACCCAGGTCGGTGGGCGGGGGGTATGTCCTTCCCCCAACCCAGTCTGTCTTGGAAATGGCCTTGCAGATTCGGCTCTGCTATGTCTCTCAACTGCCCCCCTTGTCATGTTCTAAAACACGGTAATCTCAACAAAGTGTTCCCTTATTATGTGTTGACAGTAACTAAGATGTCAACCCCTACCATTCCCTGCTGTAATGGTTGATTCCTATATTTTGTGGGTAAGAAGGAGAGAGGTTTATCCGGCCTTGGAAGCACTCAAGTTCAATCTTGGCATCAAGCATGTCACGTGAGATGTCACGTGTTGTTAAGGTTACCAGCTGTCCCGTGATTTCTTTGAGGTCACACTCTGAGTCACCTGTTACCCCCCAGGCAAAGCAGGTTGCTTGTCTCCTTCCTTGTTCTAAGTAAACTTCATGAAGGTTGCTCAGCTCAAAACTACATTCTCTTCCGTCGGTCTTGTAAACGGAGACACTAAAATACTTTATCTGCAGCTGAGGGGCTGTACAAAAGAAATTTGAATTTGTATAAAGAAGATTATATTATTCTATTGTAACTCTTTAGGTTCAGGGAGCCCTATAGCTCATGGAGTCTAGAAGATTCTAGAAATGGTGTTGGCAGTTCCTTCCCCACACGCTCCCCCATCCATACGCACACACAAAGTTACACAAAACCTGAATGCTCACACTTGCACAAATTGAAGACAACCCCCTTCCCAATGAGTCACTACCCCCCAGTACTCAGTCATCCACTCTATGTACACTTTTATGGGTCACTCGGAGTGAGTACAATGTGGGGAACGTTACATGCATTTAACAAAACTAACTCTGGCAATGACCTTGTAAGGTAGGTAATTTATCTCCAGTACTCACACATGAGCCACTAACTCACCCAAGGTCCCCAACTGTTTAGCTCCGACTCCACCTCCAGTCTACCTAATGCCTACGCCCCTGTGCTCACCACCATCCAGCCGACGCTGACCCAGCGGCACCTCGATGGGGGCAAGACCACCCCTAAAGGCGTGGGGGACACTGGGCCTGCAGAGAGCTCATGAAAACTGCAGACACGCTCAACAGTATCAGCCATGCACAGCGAACCAAAGACTAAGCGACCAGCCTAGACGATTCAGATCGATACCCAAACTATTGTGTCGTCATCAAGTCCAAATGTGTGGCCCGGGAGTTTCGTTTGGCTTATGAAAAAAAAGAAAATCTTCTCCTAAAGTTCATATTCAATCTCATCATCTCCTGTTAGGCAACGTGGCGGTGATTTGTGTTCTGGAAGGGTTCTCTGCTCATTGCCATGTTTTATTCTGTATTCTATCATTAAAGCAACATGAAGGACACAGTCATATATGTGATAGCCCCAGTTTTTGTGTGGTTTTTTTTTAATGTGTCAAACAGGGTCTTTTTTTCTAAAGATCCTTCATTCTTCATTAATTCAGCCCGCAAATACCAGCCCATCTGAGCCCAGGTAGCTCTGGCAGATGGGGCCGGGCCCGGAGCGCGTGTATCCGGAGTGCAGGCAAGCTGGGGAGCGCTCACCGCCCGAGTTATTTTGGGGCCGTTTAGCAGATTTCTTCTTTCCATAATAAGTGAATTTTCTCCACAGCATTTTAAATCTGACAGATTTTTCCTCAACAAAAAGTTACTCCTCAAAGGAATGTCTATTAACTCTTTACCATAAGTTACTTTTAGGATCAAACTTCACAAAGAGGAAACGCTCAGGTGTCAGCTTTTGATTCTAGACTTTTCAGTGACGATATCTAATCCTCTGTAGCCTAGAACATTATGATAACGGTCAAAAAACATTTTTTTAAGTGCCTCATACATGTAAAAAGAGATTGAAACGTGGCTACTCTGTCTCCCCTCCCCCCCAATAAAGAAAGGCTAGCACTGTCCCTGAAGACAAAACAAACACACAGATCACTGTCACTTTATGTAGGATGTCACCATTACAGCAGGTGTGGAAAAGGGCCGTGTAGCAGCGCACGTCTGAAGCACGTGCTCAAGGTCATGAATGGCGCGTGAAGAGCCGGTGTAAAGCGATGGAAGGCTAGCAGCAGCCTGGGGACAGAACACCTGGTTTTGTCACACAGCTGACACTCCCTAGCTCTGCGATCTAGGGCAGGACCCCTTCCCTCCCCACCCCCCAGTGCCCATCTGTAAATGGGAAGAACAACCCCCTTGTAGTTGTAGGGCTCCCGGCTAGCGGATGAGAACACGTCTCCCTGAAGCTTACATCTAACCAGGCCCGTCCTCTCATGCACATGGGCCCTCGCCTTGCCCGTGACCTCATCGTAAAGGACGGAACTTGCTCTCCAGGTTGGGCCCCTGCTGGGGTGTCCACGTCTCCCGCTGTGTGACCGCAGTTGGGGACACCCGGCCCTCTTCCCTGAGTGCTGGTGCTGTCTCAGCCGGGGTGCTTCTGTTGCTTGTTGTAGGAGCAGTTTGGGGGTCAGGCTTCCTTCCCTGGGGTCCCCCCACCCACAGATGTCCCTGTCCCCTGACCCGCACCGCCTGCAGCAGCGCTGTGTGATCCGTGGAGCTCTGCGGGATGGTTTTTAAGCTGCGTGTTGTGTGTGGTTAGAAGATACAAGCAGGAAGGACAAGCGCTGGCTCAGTGTTGAATCGGTTGTGCACATGAGGGTTGGAAGACAATTCCCTCGAATTCACGAGCGAGTAAGTCAGCGGTCAAGACAGGGGCCTACGCCCCTCCCCAAAATGAGTGGGGTATCTCCATGCAGGGCAGATGGGGCAGTCAGCACGGACCCCCACTGAGGCTGAGGGATCCAACTTTGGGGTGACAGACAGGTGAATGGATAAGGGCAAAGGTGAAGGTGGCACAGGGCAGCTCCGGAAACCCTGTCCCCGCGGAACCGCAGGGCAGGACCTGCCCCGTAGCTTCAACTCAGGAGCAGAGCCTCCGGGATGCCATCGTTACTCCTTCCTTCTTACCCGTGCCCCCGCCTGGTCATTCGCCCTTTCCTCCGGCTCCCTTCTGCCCTTGAACCTGGAAGGAGGGAAGAGGAGGGAGGCACAAACAGCAGCCCCTTGGGGTGCAGGCTGATCAGATGTGCCATTTGAAATGAGACAGAAAACAACATCACTGTCCCGTTTCCAACAGGATGGATGGTCAGCCTGCTGGGGTGGCCACCAGCCCTCCCCTGGCTCCCACCACCTCCACCTGACCCCCGGAATGACCCCAGAGGAGGGACAGGGACTTCAGCTCAGCTCCTCTTCACCTGTCCCTTTACCTGTATTGGGGCGTCAGCTCTGTCCCCGGACCGTGTGCAGCGTGCCTGTCACAGGACCCCACTGGGGAACCCCACACAGGGGCGTTGCACCTGCTCTAAAGCGCGGTGATGCTCTGTCACGTGAAGTAAACTCCCTAATCAATCCCATGTAAGGATTGTACACAATGCGCATGTCGGATCTTAAGATGGAGCGTCTGTGATGACTTTTTACAGCTTTCTGGCTTTATTGCACTGGTCTGGCTTGATGGTTACCTGGCCAGCTTGTCTCTGACCGGGTAATGCCGGCTAACTCACATCAAGCCCGGAGCCCTCTCAGTAAACTTAATGCCAGAAACTACCGATCGCATAGCAGCCCCTACGCTGGCCGCCACACATCACCCCAAGAAGCTAAGTTCTGTGGCCTAAGGCACGTGCCTGATTAGGGACTAAGCCCTCAGTGAAAAACAAAACAAACAAAAAGTACAAAGTATCCTACGTTTTAACTTCACCATAGCAAAACAGACAATACTTTGTCTAATCTGTCTTCTACTCTTTTGTCAAAATAGACAAGAAACAGACACAATAGAGCCAAAATGGCTTTCTACCATATGAAAGTATTTGCTGGGGACATTTCCAAAGCACCGCATCCAAATTACCTTTGAAAAATAAGTAAAAGAACCATCAGATCATCCGTGATACTGAAAACCAAAAGTCTGTGGCTCCTGGCATGTGCTTCCTCGCCCCCCACCGCCCCCCGCGATCGGAACGGTTCCTGGAGGCCCGGAAGCACGATTTCGCAGAGTTCCAGGCAGCTCATCTCAGGGCTCCCACGGCAGCCCTAACCCAGACATGCTGAGCACTGCATGAGCCACTACATGGCCGTAGATTTTCCGCATGCTCCTCATATGATTGCTGAGTTCCACGGTCGTGGGCTATAGCCAGTGGGAAGCCACAGTGCATCGGGGCCAGAAAGCGTTAGATCCCCCATCCTGTCTGCCTTTGACCTAGGGGCCGAGAGGAAGAGAGGAACCTCGTCCCTGAGCCACCCGCACTCCCGTCCAAGCCAAGCACGCGAAGCGCAGCCCACGCATCATGCACACGCCTCTCGTCAACCTGAGGCGGCAGCTTTCGCCTGTGCTGGCTCCACCCACCTGCTCACCAGCCTTTGAGAGCCTGGATCCAGCCCAAGGTTTGAATGGTCCTGTTCTGGAAGAGAGACAGTGCGGATGGGGACCGGCGATGCCAAGGACACCGTGAGAAGCTCGCGTTCCTCCACGGTTACAGAGAGAAATGTGCACGCCAGGCCCTTCCAGGCGCTGTGGGTCCTACAAGGTGCAGGAACGTTCTGGCCCAGTGCAGGGGCCCCTGCGGAGGGCACTGAGCGTGACGAATGGGGTCAGGGCCATCCGGGTTGTTGGATGTCCGCAGGGAAGCATTTGCAGAGAAGGGAGTGTCCCTCCGGCTTGGAGTTTGGGAAGGTAAGTTATTGCATCAACTCTCTTAACCAGGCGCCTACTAAAGAGCAGAAGGTCCTTCTTCCAACTCCAGTTCTCCAGGTCCTTCTCGGAATGCTGATCGCCAGAAATGGGCTGATCAGAAATTGGCTTCACTTTGGGGAAGCCGGGGTGGCTCAGCGGATTGGGCGCTCACTTTGCAGCCCCGGGGACGGAGGATCGAATCCAGGCCCAGCCCGTACAGACCCATATGCTGAACTGGGGTGTTCCCCCCATGCAGGAGGCCCCCAGTCTGGCCCCTGATTCTCTGTCTCCTCTCCGTGCCCCTTCTCATTCCGTGTTGGAAAGTCTCAGAACGCACCTGAGGCGCTCTCCTCATTTTATTCACATCCCTGTCTCGGGGATCCCCCAGAAGACCATGGCATCAAATGCCATCTGTAGGCAGTGCCTCCCAAATGTGTATCAGAGATCGTGACCCGCCCCTGAGCTCCACACGCATAGAGTCTGTTTCCCACCGGAAGCTCCTCTTGGGCATTTGAGAGAGTCGGCGGCCTCCCAGACTGAACACGGACAGGGCTGTTGGCTCTTTCGGAACTTGCCGTCTCCCCTGCTCAGCAATTAGCAGCTCCAATTGTCCAGGTGCAAAGGCCTAAAACTTCAGAACAAGCTTGTCCAACCTGTGGCCCGTGCACTCAGGACAGCTTGGACCGTGGCCCAACCCAAATGTGTACACTTCCTTACAACTTTATGATATTTTTTATGGCCTTTTTTTTTTTTTAGCCTATCAGCTGTTGTTAATGACAGCCTATTTTATGTGTGGCCCAAGACAATTCTTCTGCTTTCACTGTGGCCCAAGAAAGCCAAAAGGTTGGACACCACCGATCTAGAGAGAACATGAAGACATTGTCATTGTCCTGTGGAAGAGCCACCAAGCAGCCAGCTGTGACCCAGGCAGCCTCGTGAAAACAGGGGCCCCTTTGACAGAGAGCGTGCAGCTGAGGGGAGGCCGTCCTGCGGGCGGTCGTGCGGATTCTGCAGTGCAGGGGCGGCTGAGGGAGGTGAACATTTGGGACCCCCTCCCCCCCAATTCTGAGATTGTATGAGTCTCGGTATTTTAGAGGGACAGTGCAGAACCAACCAAGCTGACGGTCGGACTTCATCGTGTAATCGTGTGGGGTTCTCCACGCAGGCAATGGGCCTCATACCAACTGGGTTCCCGGAAGGGGGTTTGGCCAAGAAACGATGTAAGGGCACTGCCTACAGGTCAGGGGATTCTGATTCGGGTCGGGACCGGTCCACATGACTTCCTCTCATGTAACCTGGGGAGGGGCATCTTTTTTGCCTTTATGGGGTTGCTCTGAGTTCCAGGTGAGAACATGCGTGTGTATGAGACTCGGTAAACATACACACAGATAATGCTTTATGTATGTACATGATGGCTAACGGATTTCCAATTTCGTCCATCTTAAACAGGTATTTCAGGGAAAAGGGAGAGATCAGAAATTCAACAAAACATTTTGCAAGATCTCTAGGGATATTCTGGTCTAAATACAGGTGACTCATCTGGGTGATAGTAAATTCAGACGGATTTATCACCAGATGAAGGGTTCAGCCCCAAGATGCAGATCAATAGATCAATGCCAACCTTCCAGCCCTGCTCTGGGTCATAAGCGGATCCAAACAGATGGAAGCAAATATAACAAAATTAAGTTTAATGTGTGGGGGGAGAACGTATTTTATACTGGATTCTAGGGAAGCACCTTAATCTCAGAAAAGTGAGAACTGTATTTGGAGTTTGATCTGTCACAAATTTACTCCAAGTTGAGTGTGAGGATATTTACCTTAAAGACTTGCAGACTTGGAAGTTGCATGAGCACTATCTCCAAGGCTAGATTACAAAGTGTACACCTGTGTCCAAGTTGTTGTCTTCGGATAGTTGCATCTTTTGAGCCATCTTTGTAGGGGGGGTCACCACTCTTAATTTTCCCAGGGCAAATATTTGAGCACCAACACGCATACACACACACACAATATCACACATACACACACAGTCTCTTCTAAAGTAAGCAACAATTTTAAATCGAAGGTCCTTCGTCTTCATCTGGATTTGAAAATACCGTGTTCTTTTAAAGAGACGGTAACCCACAGAAAGGCAGCCCTGTCCCTTACAAAGAGGACCTGCCCGGCTACTGCTAGTCAGGGCACTTTAAATCCACAAATCCAAGCCAGGAGACAGTCTTTGATACACATTTGCATATCTAAAGGTCCTCCTGCGGGTTTTCCCAGAAGGAAGAAACTGGCTGCATCAAAGGCAAACTCAGGCCTCCATCTGGTGGGAAGCACAGAGCTGCCTGCAGCTTTTAAAGAGAATCCCCAGCTCCCTTTTCATCTAGGGTTCCAAGTCCTTGAGGCCCCCTCCCGGTCAGGGTCACCTTGTCATCTGCAATCAGTGTGGAGAAAGGGGTGGTCACACAGGAGGCAAACACAGTGCTTCACACGCGGGTGACTCGGTGGCTGGGTCTCTGTCCTTAGCACCCCTGCTACTCCCCTGTACCCCGCTCCCCGCTGCATCTGTGGTCCGGGGCTGCTAGGCCTGAGGAACAAGTGGAGGTGAGCGGGTGGGTTTTAATATGGGCCGTGGAGGATCGGCCTCCCCTGTTGGCTCTGTGTCTGATAGACAAGGAGATGGAGGCCTGTCAACTAGACAATGGCTGGACCTGCAGAAGAGCTAGCAGAGACCTGGAGATATTGGGGTCCAGGAGAGAAGATGACACCAGCTTAGAGAATGTGGAGCTGAGGGCTACGACGCCCAAGTGGAAGTGTGGGCCAGGGCTCAGGAGACAGCTCTCTCATTGGTCCACAATGAGTCCTGGTTCTGTGACCCAAGACAGAGAGAACAGGGCCACAGGAAGAGAGGAGGAGGAGGGGAAGGGGGAGGTGAGGAGGGATGAAGGAGGGAGGAGAAGAGAACCTCCTTTAAAAAACATGCAGCACCAGACAGGCCAGAACTAGATTTCTGTGACCCAGAGCGGATCAGATGCCATCTTGCTGCTCAAGGTGAGCTGTAGCTAATTAGAGTAGATTACATTATGAGCTGGCAGTTTAGGAAAAGCTCCACCCCCTGTGTCACATGACACTTGCGACTGAGCCAAATAAAGACAAAAGTCCTTCCTCCCGATGGGAAGGGGTGGTCAGGGAGGGCCGGCCTCGGGATGCCCACACCCACCACCCCCACGTCTTGCCTGTTTGGTGCCTTCATTTTTAGTGACGTAGGCCCAGGCTCCTGGTTCTCTTCTCTGGGCCCGCTCGCTCCCTTCTTGAGTGTGCTGTCCTCTAACAAATCGCTGCTGGCCTGGCTCATTCAGTGCGTCCTCGAATTCTTTCCTGTGATGCACACCAAGAATCCGTTATCTGGAACAACGGTGTGAAGTCTGGAGTGAATGGTGGGCAGCCTGGCTGACATCCTCATAGTACCAGCCTCCTCCCACATTAGGACGCCTCAGAGTAGCCATTTCCCGATGACAGAGTTGGTAACAGTGACGTGATGTTATCCCTCTGGGCATGGAGTCCCCTCCTGCGGTCCTGAGACCTCCTCTCTGGAGTCCCACGGGGGTGGCTCTGGCTTGCGTGCAGGAGACCATCCCATGCCACGGCTGCTGAAGGCAGAGACGTGCGGAGCAGCAGTTGGCATTTAAGCGATTCCCACCTCATCCTCACGTGCCGCTCAGCGTCCGCTCACTTGGGCCACAGCTATGTGACAGCGTTTCATGTTGTTCTCTACAACTACCTGAAGGGGGGTCCCTGTTGGGTCCCTCCATTATTGGAGTTTGGAGAGCTTTCCGCCGCCTGGACCATGCTGGTTCAGGTCTTGGACATCCATCCGATCAGTATCCTCCCCGTCGCCGTCTTCGGCATCACTTACTCCTCCCCCGGAGTCTCGGGGCGCCCCCCTAAATCTCAGCATTACACCCCGGGGGACAGTGAGTCCTGGTGGAGAAGCAGAGCCAGGCGCGGCGAGGTGCCGGGAAAAAAGGGCAAAAGCCACCATTTTGTGGGGGAGGAGATGACACCCTCATCCCTGTCAAGTCCCTTCAGCCCTTTGTCACTGTCTTGACACCACGCAGAGTGCCCTGACCCCTAGCATCTTGTTCTGTCCTTGTATGGACAAGTGAGGCAGACAGTCTCGTGACCCCATTGTACACAGGGGGAGACGAAGGCCCAGAGAGGCTAAGGTAATAAGTAAAGCCACTCGGGGGGCGACTAAGCACGCGGCCATGATGGCGACCCCAGGGAGGATCTCGAACCACATCACAAACCAATGACCAAGGCCAAAGCGAACGTTCCAGGACCCTTAAAAGTGACCAGGCTGCGGTCCCTTCCCAGTAACAATGGGGGCAAGGAGAAAAGGATTGCCTATTATTCATATCAGTGGAGTTTGAGGGAAAAAGAGGCGAGTCTCTGGAGTAAATCGTTACCATGTGCCAAAGGGTTTGGAGAACTTCGATTAAGGAAGCATTTTCCTGATTAATGAAAAATAACTCAGTAATAGACATCTATGCCTGCTAGAAGGTTATGTAGTGTATTATATCATGTAATAAGTATATTGTGCCATGTGTAATAAAAATTAAAAAGTAAAATCAAGAAAATTAATAAAATTAATTAAGTCAAGCCAGACACGTAGGAAGTACTGGAGCTGGGAGCTGCGTCCTCTCGGGTCTCACCCCCCCACCCACCTGCTCCACTCAGCAGCCTCCTACACTCAGGACACCAGACAGCGGTGGCGGGGAGATTGCTATTTGCACGTCACCAGTTCTGTGCCGAACACCCTCCATGCCAGCCGATCCTCCCCAAACAAGGCCGGTACCTGCTTCCTCGTGAGGGATTAAGGCTCTACCCCAAACAGCCCTCCCCAGGGCAAATTATGGCGGAGAGCAGAGGTGTCCAACTTGTTGGCTTCCCGGGGCCACATTGGAAGAAGAATTGTCTTGGGCCACACGTACAATACACTAATACTCATGACAGCTGATGAGCTAAAATAAATAAATAAATGCAATCTCATCATGTTTTCAGAAAGTTTACAGGTTTGTGTTGGGACGCATTCAAGGCCGTCCTGGGCCGCATGGCCCGCGGCCCGTGGGCTGGATGAACTTGGTATATAGGGTCAAGATTCAGCTCCAGGCTGCCTCACACTTGGACCCGCACCCACTGGCTGAGAGGCCGTCAAGGTCAATGCCCCGGTGACTGGTTCCCAGTGGAAGCGCTGCAGGAGTCCGAGGACCCCCCAGTCCCCCCAGGGGCCAGCTGGTCACACGTCCCAGAGAAAACAGGGCCGCTGCTCGCACCGTCCAGTGCTGACAAGCCCGCGTCCTGGCAGGTAGCGCTGAGATAATACGCACAATCACACCTTATTTCCTCTGGATGACGGTAGGAACCAGGTCTCCTAAATTGTTTTCACCTAGAGCCCCACGCTGGGCAGGAGGAACGGGGCACTGGTAACGGCTGCAGGGACGTGCCTGGGACGACCCGCATCCCCTCGGGCCGTGGCCGACAGCCTCTGCTCCCGGCTGACCACCTGCGCAGCCAGACTTGGCCGAGAGCTCCCGGAGCCAACGGTGCCCAGGAGCCATCCTGGGGTTGAGTCAGGCAGTGAAAAGCGGTCCTGATCAAGCCCCTCTGCGGCTTCCCTCCCGCCCCTCGCCGGCGCATGTCGCTCGCTTTATCCCGGCTTCTGAGTGGCCACCGCAACAGCTCAGCGATTCACAAAAATCGCCTCTTTGCTACAACAGCGATACCTATAAAGGGAAGGGGCTGGGGGTGGCGAGACACGCACATGTCACCATTTCCATCTAGATGAGGCGCCAACAAAGAGATAATTATAAACCGCTTCTCTTATTGTTGCTCTCGCGTTAGGCATGTGCATCTCTCTCTCCCTCTCCCCCCACCCCCCACCCCTGCCCCCACCCCCTTTCTTTCCTCCACAGAAAAGTAATTCTGTTGTGTTGACGGCACCAGGTGCACGGGGTGACCTCACACACACCAAATCGGGAGCTGACATCCATCACACTTTGAAATTTTGGATTTCATCATTTCCTGATCTTTCTAAAGGGATCACAGCACCTGGCCCTCACAGCTGTAGTTCATTTAGAAAGCAATTTAAAAACCGAGAGAAAAGCAAATGACATCTTGCTGCCTCAGCCTTGTCATTAAGTATAGCAGAATGGCCTTCATTTACGCGGCACATGGCTAAGAATTAATATCTTTCAGGGCTTTCTCGAGTCGAGACTACAAAAGGTTTGAAAGACCACTAAATAATTAGTGGTATGACTGAGGCAAGCAGAAAAAAAAGGAAAGAAATCCCTGCTATAGAAGAGAATCACACTGACGTTAGTGTGTCCTAAGTGTGGTCCCTGCCGCACCCTTTACAGTCCGGGCTTCGCTTTGCTACGTTGGTCCGTGCGGCTTATCCCTCCCCCACCCCGCAGGGCTGCATCTCTTGTACATTAGTTAGACGTAAAAAGGGATATTTCCCAACGCCCCGCTGTGCTGGCCATGCACGACCTGAATGAAGATGGCTTTACCCCCCTACAGTCACCCACAGCCCCTCCGCCCCTGATGACCCCACAAGCCCCTTCAGAGCGGCAGGATGGGGGACACCAACCCTCAGGATGACCATGCAAAGCAGAAAGACTCCAGGCAACGCCCCAGGAGTTCGACCTTTCCCAAATAGTTCTCTTTATTAGACACATCAAATTTGAAAAGCCACGTCCCCTGTGCTGGCCTCAACGTTCTTATTCTGCAAAATGGATGGGTCAGACATGGCGTCCGGGGTCCTTCAGACTAGAGAGGAGAAGGTCCAGGTCCCCGAGCAGGGTTCCGGCAGACACTCTTGTGTTGGCTGAAGAGTTTGGCCGCTACAACTCCAGGCCCCCGGTCCCGGCCACAGAGACACAGACGGCGCTGCTCTCAGACCTGTCGGGTCTTCGCTGGGCACTGCCCCGTGGAAGGTGGCGTGTGACCAGGATCTCCCATCTCCTTGACACGCCTCTCGGTGGGCACGCCCATCCGCTGTGACCGGGGAACCTGACGCTCAGCCAGCTTCCACGACGGGTCTCAGCTGGCACAGGCTGCCCTCCGGCTTGGCGTCCGGCTCCACGGGGTCTGCGGCTGTGGGTAGCTCTGTGGGAGTCACTCTCGGATTCCTGGGATAGTGTCAGTTTGTCTGCCCCAAACCTTGGGGCTAGGTAGCCCCCTGATTCTCACCCATCGCCCCACATCCAGCCACACTTCTTTGCTGTCATTGGGAGTTAGCTCAGCAAGGTTGACTTGCCCTTCCTCTTAGGTGTTCTTCAACATCCATTAAAACGTATGGGCCCCTAAATACATCAGAACATCTACTGGAAGAGAAAAAGGTGCCCAGCTTGAAGACCATTCTAGGCGCCCAACAACCACTCTAGGAACCCAGGTGTGCCCCTCGGTGCCCCTGCGCCATGCGCTCCGTCATTAAATTCGCGCCGCGGCCACGTAAGGTGGGCTTTGTGATCCCTCTCTTCTCAGAAGACGCAGGAGGAGGCACATTAAATAGCGTTAGGTTGTAGGCTAGGCTGTTGTTTCTGGATGTTCACTGGTCCTGGAGAAGATTCTAAGTCCCAGACTTTTGTCACCTGACTTGCAGCTCCTCCTGCTTGGGGGACACACCCTGGCCCTGCTAATATTGCGCGTGGCCATAGGCCTTTCTTTGGCCGATGGAAAAGTGAGCCATTATGTCATGTGCCTCATTGACGCAGCAGTGTAGCCCGACTTTGTCTTTCCCTCCATTCTCTCTGCTAAGACGGGTCACATCCCCGTGACTGCTTGTGGAACCCAGGTCCCCTAACTAAAGGACGTCAGGAGTGTCACCGCAGGGAAGCCACCGTGGCCACTGGACCATGTGAACACGAAACAAGCTTGATTTTTTGTAAGCCGGGCTGCAGGCTGTTGGTGGCACAGCACGAGGGGCTGCTGGCTGGCACGCTGCCCAGCGTCCGAAGGCGGCCGGCGGCTGCTCCCTCACGGAGACCGTCCCAACACCCCTCAGGTCCTGGCTGACCTGTGGTTCACACCAAACACAGCCCCACACCGCAGCAAACTTACTAAAAAGGCAGTAAAAACAAGGCTACGAATTGTGAGAGCACACAGGAGCTCGCTCCTTGGTCTACATACTCGACATAAAAAAATCATTCCTCAAGGAAGCTAACTTCTCTTAACCTCCATGTGAACAAGAGGCACGGCCACGACCTTGAGAATCACACAGAGAGGTGCCGGCTTCTGAAGTAGCCGGGTGTCCTCACCGGGAGGGTCCTGGCACTGCTTCAACTCCAGCTTCAACACAGTTCAGACTTCAAAGCCTACCACGCACAGCCCTGGCCCTTTCTTCCTCATTTCGTCACCCCCATGCATTTGTGTTTAAGGAATCGGTCAGTTCGTTGTCAGGTAAGCACAGCGTCGTCCATTAAAGAGGCACTGGGTCTGGGGCATTTCCTGTTTTATGCGCGCATCGGGTCAGGCAAAGACGAGAGGCAGTCTTGCATAGGGGACGACCCACCACCTCAGTTCACCCAGGACCTTACGGTGTCCCGGAATGTGAGACTGTGATAAAGACAGGGCGTCCCCGACAAACAGGGGTGCTCGGTGCCCCACGAATACGGGCATATTCTCCTCAGCCAGATCACTGAACTTTCCATCTACTGCAAAGCTCAACTGCCTCTTTATCCACAAAGACCTCCTTCCTTTGAGCACATGCCAGGCCGGTAATTAATACATTTGCAGAAAGGAGAGAAACGCTCGGAACCTCACGACACCTTCAGAGGTTGCTATTCACCTTCTGTTTTATTCTCCCTTTCGCGTCATGGTCATTGTTGCTAGAAATCTCCATGGCTATGGCAGGAGAAGAGAACGCTGAGATGAGCTCAGCCTCTTGGTCAACTTTAAGAAGTACTCAGTCCCCACGCTCACCTCTGACCCTTTCAGACAAGACCTCCAGGGACCCCGCTGAGCCAGGCGTCACCGTTTTAATGTGCGTCGTTTTGCTTTGCTTTGGCTTCGCAGGCGACTCGAATCCGATGTGGGGCTGGACTGCAGCACTAGGAGTACGGCTCAGCTCTTATTAAAAGCAACAAACCAACTTCCACAAAAGTTGACCCCTTAAGGCCGATTTTTACAAGTCGCCAGCAGTATTTTCTAGATGCGAAGCCGATCACGAAGCCCACCTGCCTCATCCCTGACCGCCCATCACACTTCCGCAGCAGGGCCGTCCGTCTCTGCACACACTGCAGCTCCCAGCCAGGCTGTAGCTCACTTCCCTTCCCACGCGCTCGCACTCGCCTTCACTCACTTTCAACAGGGTGGTTGAAAGTCACCCAGTCAAACAGGAGGTTCAGGGTACAGTCTCTCTTTACTCCCCAAACCGTTGTGACACATTTACTACAGTGGAACATGTCACAGTTCAGGCCCAACGAGTCTCTCCGTCACGTCGCATCAGACAGAACTCCTCACTGGTGTGCCCGCCCGGTTACGAGCGGGCCCGCGGTTGCCCGCTGAGCGCTCTGTTGTGTTGTGAAAAGACGGTGGCTTCCCACAGTCCCACCCTGTAGGCACCGTGTCCTGCATGGAGAACGCCCTCATGCGTCCCCCTTCTCGGCGTCTGTCTCCTGCTGCCAGCACTCTCGCCCCCCTAAGGGAAATACTGTTTGGAGAACCTCGTTTCCCAGGCCCTGGGAATCCTGTTTTTGCTTACCTTGTTTTATTTAATGCCCGGAGCGTCCCCGCTGCATGTCGTGTAGGTTAGAAAAGAGAAAACCAGAGACCTGAAGAACTTGCCCTGCATCACACAATTCGTAGGGTACAAATGGTAGGCAGAGCTGCCTGTTTTGTCTGCTCATTTATTATCACATCGCTTCTAAATTTGCCTTGATGTCACCTTAATGGTGGAATCAAACAGATCATTAGAGCAATACAGTCACTTTGATCTGAAAGAGATACAAAGTCTCTGGATTTGACGTTAGTCCCTCAGTCTATCTTCTTCCCTGGAAAGCCAGTGTTAGCTTCTAGAAAAGCGAATTTGGGGGGTTAATGTGTGCAGTAACGGCTAACGTGATGGGCCCGGGTTTCCTGAACCCGGCACGTCCCAGAGTTCTTCGGGACGGAGCCCTGACTAGCTCCTGGGAGACGCTGGTGAGCACGCCCATCCTACCTGGGAAGGGTGTCTTGTCCACCTGAGCTCAGGGCCGCGCCAGGAGGCTCCTGCTCACAGCGGGGTGTACAATGGCTGTCTACGTCTACGGGTGCACGCGGCAGACTTGGGGCCTCGCTGTTTCAGTTTGATCTCTGGGGGGGCTGGGGGCTGAGTTGCTGGGGTCAGTTACATGGCATTGCCTGCCGCCGACATGACTGACCCCCTAAGAAACCCCGGACCCTGAGGCTTGGGTGAGCGTCCCTGGTGTTGTCACACATTGTCGCTGAGAGAATACTGTCATGTGCCTCCCCTGGGGGAAGACACTGGACGCTGGTGCTTGGGTGAGATCTCCTGGGCTCCACCGTGTGACTTGTCTTCTCTTTGCTAAGCTTACCCTGTGTCTTTTCACGGTAGTGAACTGTAACCCTGCGAGCAACACCTATTCTGAGTTCCGTGGACCTGAGGACCCTGCTGGGGATGCCCAGCACCTGCTGCTATTTGAAGACACATCGGTTGAGAAAGCCAGGACATGTCCGTATGTCTGCTGCTGCCCTCTACGTCACGGCCGAGTCGACTACCAGCTACAGCCCCCGAGTAAGGACTTCATGCTCCGAAAAGGAGGAACGGCATTCTATAGAAAAACTGGACGGAAGCACTAGGTCAGTGCTTAAACAAGTGCTTCAGCGCACGGTAGGACCTATTGCTGTAGCATTTGGAGGAAAGACTGGGAAATCCAGAGGTCAAGTTATTTTTCTTCTACCATGAATGCCCTTGAACTCATACAATCTCATCAAGGGCATTTGCTCCAGAGTAGATTAATGTTCACATGCTTGGAAGATAAATTGGGCTACTGACAGACTCTTAATAGTTTTTTGTGGGTTTTTTTTTCCTTAATAGCCACAAAAAGCTGCCAATTTCATAGAACTAGGAGGTTTTCCTTAGGAAAGAGATCTTAAAATCACTGGAAAAATCAAACCGTTCTTGCTTAATGGTCTTTTTTCCTTTTTTCTTCACTTTGCTCAGAGATGAAAAATATGTCATTAAAACAGGTATTTCTTTCTCTCCTCACAAAGCTGGGCTCCCTTTCTGGGTGGTGACACCCCAGTTCCAGCTTTGTTAAGCTTCCATTCAGAACGGGATTTTGCAATCTCTTAACAGTGATCTTTAAAAATAAATGTGATGTGCAACATCAGAAATGGAGGCAGCAAAGGGCCAAGCTAACGATCTTAAAGATGATTTTTAAAAAGAAGAAACATGGAGAAGCCGGGATGGCTCAGTGGGTTAAGCGCTCACTTTGCAGCGCTGAGGACCAAGGATCGAATCCCGGCCCCGGCCCGTGCGGACCCATATGCTGAACTGGGGAGTTCCCCCAGTTCAGTTCTCTCTCTCTCTCTCTCTCTCTCTCTCTCTGTCTCTCTCTCTCTCTCTCGCTATCAAAAACTATAGAAAATAAAATAAATAAACATAAAAGAATTAAAAAAATAAAAAATAAAAAGAAGAAACATTTCAATTCTATTTTATAGGAGCAAATACATTCATCTAAGAAATAAACCAGAATTTAAACTCCGCCCTTTTATTTTTACCTGCAAACTGTATTTGCCATGAAAGTCAGCATTGCCCCAGGTTCACAAGCTGTGGGCCCGTAGAGGAACTAAGCTTCTGTTTGTTTCTGATTTTGTTTCATTTTCAGGGAGGTCACACATGAACCGTCAAAGAGAAAAGCCTTTGTAGTAATGCACATATCCAGTGGTGCATCAGGAGGAATAGTACTCCGAGTCAGGTCTGGGGAGATCGAATGAAAGATCGAATCCATTCACAAACCGGGTGATATTTTAGAACAGGTTGTCTGGATACCCCGAGGTAACAGCTAGAAGCAGAACAGGGTGGGGTGGGCACGGGTTAGAGACACAGTGGCACATGGGTGGCATCCCAGGCACAGGGACACTGGGAGGACAGCCTTGTCCAGATCCATGCAGGGTGAGGGTGACGTGGGACGTTCACCAAGGCAACTTTCTGAAAACTGTTCAGTCACTTGCTCCTTAGCATTTTAAAGAGCAGCAAAATGTCAGAATTGCACGTACTTTACACGAGGCATGTGCCGATGTCACTGTCATCCCCGAAGGAGCTGTGTTCTCTGGATGCAGCTCTGGGCACCCCGATGGTCCTGGGGGGAGGCCCACATCACCATGGTTACCTCCACACTGCTGTCTTTGAAAGCCTCCTATGGAGTCTAACTAAGGAGGGGGATGGGGCATATCTTTTTGTTTTTACTGTTGTTAGTTGTAAACTATACGCTTTTATATACACCTTGGAAATGGTCTTAAACTATGACTTTGAGATGAGTTGAACTGGATCATTTGGGAAAGAGGAATAAAATGTTTGCATAGATGCTTTGTATTGTCTACCCTTCCTTAGTCACAACTGTTCATTCGTATTAATCTTTGGTGATATGATTTATTTAAAGAGATCTAAGGACCCTTCAAATGCTTGTGGGATGAGGAGCTATTGTGACTATGGCTTACTATAATAAATGTCCAGATCTTGGTAATGACTTTATCACTTTCTGTGCTCGGGCTCCCATTTCTTCATACTCTCCGAAGGTCCCTGAGTGATTTCTACTTGGTATCGTTGCCATGTGGGATTCTGCCTTCTCTTTTCTACTCTATTCTTTAAACTTAGATGGAAGAGCTGTTGTATAGATTATGTTTGTGTCCCAATGTTTCTAACAGTGCCTTTCACGTAATGGACACCCTATGATTGTTTATAGATTGAATGAATAAATGCATAGTATCAGCGATGGCATCAGTGGGTCTAATCCATTACTGTGGTATTTTTCAGCAAGTATTCATTTTTACATTGACTGAGACAAGTGAAACATGAGTTGCTAAGCCACATGCTTGGAAGGGTTTCATTCTGGTGACTTTGTGAAACAGAAATTTTCTAAGTGCCAATAAATAGCATTTGCATTATTGGTTGTGCTCTACCATGTCATCGTGATAATAAAATAGTGTTTGGATATAAAAAAGATCGGACGAAACGAGCCTGGGCAGCATCCAAGCCATCTGTTTTGGTTCAAAAAAACGCTGGGAGGGAGTAAATGTCTGTAACGAGCTTGTGACTTTTAGATGCGAAGCCTCAAGTGCAGAACTCAGTCCCAGTCCTCAGATGGCAGCTCTCAGTGACATCTACCAAGGAGCAAAACAGGCGAGTTACCATCACTAGTCACACGCGTGTGCCAAGAACGCCACAACATGGAAAAGGAGGTCGCAGATGGAGCCCCAGGCTTTCGCGACAACAGGGTGCGACAGCAAATCCGAAACCCACACCTGGTCCAGCGAGCACCCACAGCCCTCTTCACAGCGCAGCCGGCCCTGCGCCCAGGCCTCTGCCCTCCCCGGGGTGAGCGAGAGAGACACCCCTAGTCATTTCACATCTCCCGGCAAAAGCGAGGCACCGTGCACAGTGCTGGTGAGAAAGCAGCAAACCAGACAGACGGTAGGTTCCTTCGAGGAGACGCTTGTGACATGAACAGTCTTGGGCATCCAACACAGATGTGCATCGAACCACATCCACCTATGAGCTAAGCCAACAGACAGACTCCTGGACAAATCAATAAAGTGCTTATATCCAGAAGGAAAAATGCAAGCAGAGCAGCGGGATGTCATCTAGCCCCTGCTAGAAGGACACCAATAGCAAGCTGGCGAGAGGAGAACTCTGTGTGGTCAAGGAGGAGAGAGGGATGTGACAGGAAACGGAGCCATGGGCGCGGTGAACAGATACAGTTACTCGATGAGACTAAATTTGCTTCGGTCCCCAACGAATGAAGATGGGCTTTTCCTCCTCAAAGACGAGGGGAAATATGGTCTCCACCCTGCTCAATGCAAGAAAACTCCCACCGCTTCTAAACGCTTCCTTTTGACAATGAACATTAACCCCCACCTTAGAACCCGCCAGAGACATAGGGATGAACCATAGTCTAGAGGTTGTTTTTAAAAAATCACCGCACAAATAAAAGCTTTACAATAAATAATGTGACGAGATCTGACTGAGGACCGTGGCTTTTCTTGGGAATGCCATGTCTCTGCTCTTATCAAAAGTTTTGGAAGAAAAGGCAGAAGGGCGACCCAGGGCCCTCCAGCTTTCCTCTTCTCACTAACAGAGATCAGAAGGGGACTGTATGCAGGGGACAGATGACCACAGTCAGCAGGTGTCCAGTTTCCCAGCCAGCTGGCACGCCCTTTGCCCTTTGCCCTTTGCAGTCTGCTCTACAGTGAGCCAGTTGCCACCACTGAGCACTGTGTGCCCGTGAGTGAGACTGATGCGAACGAAGGGCAGGAGTGTGCAGCGCCTGCCCTCGGGGTTCCCTGTCTCGGGGCTCCCAGTCCCGGGGCTCCCCGTCCCGGGGCTCCTAGTCACGGCACAAAGAGGACAAGCAAGCCATGAACAGGGACGCATGTCAGAAATATGTTACAGGAATGAATCAGGCGACAGGAGAGCCAGAGATGGGGAAGGAGCGAGTGGAGGGAGGACCGCAGGGTTGGCCTCTCTGCAGATGTCACTTGGCTGGTGAAAAACTGAGAAGAGGAAGGACCTCAAGCAGAGCTTGATGGGCGGGGACATTTCCTGCAGCAGACGGCAGAAATGCATGTGCAGACTCGCCAGGGGTCTGAGCAAACGCAAAACACATTCCTTCTAAGGAGAGAGAACCAACAAGACGCCCAGGCAGGGCTAATGATAAGACACCCATTAGCTAACAGGCCCTTCTGGGGTTTTAAGATGTATGGAAAGTTCATAGTTACCTCAGTTTTACCTACAGCTGCCAGTGATAGAGAGCTCGCTCTAGCAGGTGTGATTCTTACATAGCTAACTTTGTAACGGAGGGTTTCTTTATGATGAACCAGCTCCGTAGGTGCCCACATTTTACTGACTTTAAACAGACAAATCTAACCTCTAACATTACTATTTAGTCTCCACCATTTAAAACACACTTTCACAAACTTTTAAAACTATTTACAATTGATCTTCATGAAAAGCTCTGAACAGAAAGCAGCATGGGTAATATATGCCCATTTACGGATGGACAACTGAGAAATCGTTGTTTTTAAGTGTTCCAGTTCACACGGGCAGTAAGCTAGATCTTTTGGCCCTTAATTCAGTATTATTTCTATCAACACCAAGTGTAAATTATTTCAATCTATTCTACAGAGCAAGGTGCAAGGTCACAGGAAGATAAGAAGCTGACATTACACTTAAAGTTTTCTAAACTACATTTCTAGTGCACGAGATATGCACACTCTATGAGGCTTGGCCTGACGGATTTTGAAATGGAGCATTTGGTGTCTTGTACGACCTGGTAATCTACCGACTCAACCAGCACGAGGCCATAGAAACTTCCCTAAATATTGTTTTAGTAAATGCGCAGTGACCTTGGATGCAGTCAACTCTTTTCAACACCTTCAGTTTCTTGGCCCTCTTCTTAAAAAGGCTTTTAAACCCGTGAGAGTAGGAGAGTCACTACAGAAGGGGAATGGCCTTAATATTCATGAGCAGCCGAGAGCCTGTCTGCATGAACCTCATGCCCCTCTGCCATCCCCGGCTCTGTGTGGCAGTTCGTATTATCTTCATTTATAGACAAGGGTTACATTTTTAAAGGAGTGGCAGATCAATGGCCTCACACCTCGATCCCCTGACACTGTATTGTGGATTCTGTTTCCATCCCTTACGTTTGTGCTCCATAATGGACCAGAGAGGTTTTTCAAACACGACCCAACAAATAACAAAAAAGATCAGAAACTCACCAAACTTCCACCACACTCAATAAAGAGCCGATTGAGCCAGAAAAGTAAGAAACACTAGACGTAGCTGGAATTTAGCTACTTATAATGTGTCAGAAACTTAGCTAGAAGTCACACAGATATTTATCATGAAATCCCTACTCAACTGCATGAGGAAGGTACTGAGTTTATCTCCAGGGTACAAATGAGAAAACGGAGCTTCAGAGATGAAGTCATTTTCCCCAAGTGCCGCAGCCGCAGTAGCGGAACGTATTTAAAGCTAGAACCAGCCGGCTCTTCAGGCTTTGTGGTCACAGAGGCGCGTCCAAGACGATAACACGCGTGTATGGGATACAGTCCTCCCGGCTCCACATGCCCATCAGCACTTCTAAGCTAATTCCTCTTTCACCACGTGGCGATCCAGGGCGCCGGGGCTGCCTAGGCTGCCCTGCAGCTTGTATTTCAGGGAAGAAGCGATGGAACGAGACACAAGCGAATAGCGGTAACTGCTAGTAACCGCTCGCTGCTAGTGAGTGTGTGGTGGTCACGCCTAAGCTGCGACTGGAACGACGCAAAAGAGTCAGCTCTGCAGAGATAGGAGGACAGAGGGAGGGGACTGGGGGGACAGCTCAGCCATAGGACCACCTGAGCTGGGTGCGTATGGGGAAACTGAGGCAGCCAGTTTATGGCGTGGATGGCATGGAGGTCAGAGACGAGTCTGTGGGTTCACGCAGCCATGGCTGGGAGCTCAAAGCGTGTTCCAATAGGACGCCGGTGAAAGGTTCGAAGTGTGTGTGTGTGCAGGGGGTGGGGGTGAGAAGTCTAATTGGGGGTTAAAAGCCTCAGTGTGTGTGGAGTGTGGAGGAGGAATGATCAGGGGCAAACACAGAAGCAGGAGACTAGTTGGGAGGGCGTCTCGCTAGTCTGAGCAAGGTGTGCTGGAACCACGGCCCGCGGTGGTAGAAGTGGAGAAAGGGAGAAGTGGACGGATTAGGAACATGTATGTACTTTAATAAATAGACCTGACTGATAGCTTCAATATGGGGGAGAAAAGGACTTGATTTCTCTTCGGGGTTTGCTTGGCCAATTGGATGTTTGCCATTTACTGAAATGAGGAAATATTGAGTCTGGAGGCAGGGAGAGGTGTGGATTCGGGGAGACGAAGGAGCAAGTGTTTGTGTTTGGGGGGAGCTTTCTGGCCACAGGGAATGTAAGGTTCCTCTAAACCATCCCAGTATGAGTGGATGGTATTTTGTTATACATCTGCCACAAGTCCTAGACTCAGAAAACAAACCAGCTCTGTTTCTATTGTACTGGATGTCCCGTGAGGCCTGGGAGGGAGGGACTGCCAAGTTCACAACGCCGGTCTGTGCACAGCCGAGGGTCTCACCGCGGTCTGTGGACCCACAGGGTGGTGCGTCTCCTTCAGACGCGTGTGTCCCGCCCACGCGTGCAGGTGCCTACGCAGACTCACACGCGGCCCTGTCTGCAGAGTGAAGAGCCGGGCTGAGGGCGCTCGCTGGGCCCAGCGTTCTTCATTTATAAACCACGTAGTTGGAAGGCTCATGATCGCCCTGCAGAGTGATCACTTCACACATAAGACGCACGGGTGCATCGGGACCAGGTCACCTCTGTGCTGATTTCGCAGAGCAGCTGCCTCTCCAGTTTGAGTAGAGAAAGAGGACTTCACATAGAGAGCACAACGGAGCCCTGCCCTGGCGCCCCCCAGCCCCTGCTCAGTGCAGGCCCAGGCCTCTGTCAGCACCCTGGACAGCAGTCGCTCCCCAGAACCTCCAGAGTGAGGACGACAGAGCAGCAGAGCCAGGAACAGGCCACCGGGTCCGCGCTCCTTCCCTCCTGCAGTGGCTTCAAGGGCAGACTCACCGCCTTTCCCCACATGGAAGTCTACGCTTCTCTTTCTGTACTAAGTGCGCCTGGTCTCACAACTGCATTCGGTGACTTGCTGGCGGCTCTGCTTCTTCCCTCGCCTCCTGGGAGTTGGGGCCCTGGAGGGCGGCCTCCACCCAGTGAGCAGACTCAGACACACCCCAGGGCTCTCGGAGAGCCCTGAGAAGGGAACCGATGTGCGCGTGAGGGGCGCTCTCCGTGGATCTGGCAGGAGTTCAGCTGCCAAACAGCTGCAAACAGCTTTGCACGGGACAGTGTTGCCTGAAAACATGAAAACTGTTGATTGAGGACATATTGCCCTTGATTGAATGCTGAAGGAAACCTGCTGGCTGAGAAAGAGAGATGAAGAAGCGAGAGGCGAGGAGAGGGGGTGGGGAGAGGGGTTTGTGCTCAGCGAGCCCTGGAGTCAGGTGGGGTGCTGTCCACCAGAACGCCGGGCCTCAGCATCTGCAGCGATCCTGCCACGTTTTGCCTGAGGACTGCCCATTGCTGAGAACATCCCACGCCTCTCTGAAAACGCCGGCGGAGTGGGTCCCCGTGGTAGCCCCTCCTTGGCCACTTTGTCTGGAGGCTCCAGAAGTGGGGGTGCAGAAAGGGCTGTCTATTGACAGCCTTTGGAGCCCAGCTTTGGGGCTTTATCACCCATTGAGCTCCAAAGAGGTCACTTGCTCATTCTCTTAGAGACACCAGCAGCTATTTCATTCCGCAGCCCTATGGGGGTTGGGTTCTCTCCCAGCAAACGAAGAAGCGTGCTGGACTTCCTGGAAGGCGTCATGGTCCATGGACTAAAGGAGACTCCTCTCTCAGGATCCCCTTTCCGAAGCTCAGTCACTCACCGGTTATCACTGCCTACAAAGTATGTATTTCTGAGGAGTGTTCTGGACTTTTTTATTACAAGAGGTTATCCTGTGATCTGAGGAAGGATTCATTTTTACCCAAGATGACTTGCACCCCTCACCCATCACAGCCCCATAGCTCCCCAGAATTCCTGCGTAGGTACTTGATAACTGATCTCATTTCCATAGAATCACGGAACACAGTCACAAGAAGCAACTAGAGCCTCGGTCACACCCCAAAGCGAAATGATGGTCACCCTGGGCCCCAAGAGGCACCATGGGGAAAGGGCAAATGTCAGGGATCCTAGGACACTGTAGTATCCCAGGGGGTGTGGGGACAGGAAGGCAAAACAGCAGCTCACGTATATTCATTCTCTCGCTGGACTGAAACGTCTTGAAGAATGGAGTTTTAAAGTCATTTGTAAAATCCCCACCACCCACGCTCTGGATGAAGCGAAACAGGCATAGTGGCTCTCAGCTGTCACTAGTGGGCTTCGGGAGCCGCCATCATTTTAGCACGGTAGTAACCAATTCAATTGACGTGGGAAGCACCAGCTAAAGAGCTTTACTTTCCGCTGTCTTGTGCAATTGCTGTGCAGGACTATTCATTAGAAACGTGTGGGATAAGGGGTCTGCGCAGCAATTATACTAATGGTCCTTGATGATACAGCCCCTCACTGTCTGTGATAGGAACATAGGACCGAATCATATCACTAATAACCATGGGTTGGATCAGCCACTTCACAGAAGGACCCCAACTTTCTGGGGGAGGTATGACTACGTCAAAGATGGATGGTATGCCCTGTCAATACTGCTTTTAGGAATATGTCATCAGAAAATGCATAGATGGCCACTAGACTTATCTAAAATTATGTTCAATGCAGCATTTTTCATACTAAGAGAAAAATTTAAACAGCCAGATGTTTAGTTTTAAAGGCCTAGTTAAACCAATTTTGATCAAGTATATAGTATAACACTTCTGCAGGCTTAAAATGTGATGTAGAAAAATACACTTATCCATATAAAAAGGCATTTAAAATGTTGAGTGAAAAAAGCAAAAGAAATTTCTAAATTAAGTGTTCAGTACAATCCATTATCGGTAGTTGAATTACAACATACACATATATTTTGGGAGTGTGAGAAATATTTGAGACATCAACAGTATTTTGTGAATACAACAAGAGGCTCTTCTATGATCTTATTTATTCTCATTTCGATTGTGAACTCATTTCACAATGAACACACCTATTTCTCAGGTAATCAGAGGGGTAACGAGAGACATTTTAATGGAAGGAAGAGGCTGCTGCGCACATTGCATGCGGTTTAGCAAAGAGCAGGCATGGAGCTGTCGCCTACCAGGCCGTGGTGAGAGACAGGTGGGGCAGGGGCTGAGGAGAGCTCAGAGCTGCTGCCCGAGGGCTCCGGGGTGGGGGTCAGGGGGCAGGGGCTGAGGACTCAGAGGCTGAGACACCAGGTTCACCGGGAGCCTCACTGGGCCCTTGTGCCATTTCCCCCGTGTTTCACGGTTTCCCAGTGTTTCTAGAGGCAATTCTCCAGCCGCCATCTGTCTATTGAGCAGGACGGCTTTCGAGAGCAGCTGATCTTTCCAATGATCCTCTCACCTTCCAGAGCCTCGCCATTTGGGGTCCTTCTGCAGGGCTCTTCCTCCTCCTAACATCCCTCAGCTGACTCCCGTTACCTCTCACGCTGGTCTCAGATGAAGGTCTCTTGTCAGAGAGGCCACCATGACCGCGGCTAAGGGAGCTGCATGCCACCGAGCCACCCGGTCACTCTGCAAGTCCCCCGTGTCTGCTGGTTCTTCCACTTGACCTTCACCATTACCTAGGGCGTGCGTGTGCATGTGCACGTGTGCTTGTGTGTAAGTCCATGTCCTGTGTTTGCTGTAGCTCAAGTACCTACAACAGTGGTTGCCATGGGAGGGGCCCTTATATTACATCTGTTTTTAGTGAATTCCTGAATGGTTCTGATGCCCCAAAGCTAAAGGGAACCCTATATCCTGAGATGATGCCTCAGGTCACATCCAGGGCATCGAGAAAAGCAGGAAGAGAAGAAATCCGTGAAAACCTGGAACCTGCCCCTGCTGTGGGTGGAAGCACTTTCAAACTCAGTAGTGGGTTGCCTGGCAGGCTGAGAGCAGGTGTCCATGGGTGATGGCAGGGAGTACAATTCCCGTTGCATGGCTACAGTCAAGGTGAGTCTAGTTCCACTCTGCACACGGGACTTAGGGCCTCGGCATATGGTGTGTGGAGTTCCAGGCAGCGCCATTTCCATCACCAACTAAGTGACTGCTACCCCCTACATCTCGGTCAGCTTTGGGGACAGTCACCAGGAGGCCCCAGCGCCGAGCTGTGCAAACATGAGATCGTGAGTGGTCAACGAAACTCATCTCCTTTTTTTTTTAACTCAGGGTTCTCATGGGTCATCTGGTGGGAGCCGCCTGGAGTGACGGGCTTCAGATGCTCAGTGGCCTGGGTTGCTTCGGGCTCTTTCCAACCTTGTGTCTCCCGTCTCACCAAACGTGCTGTCTCGTGGTGTCACCCTCCCCCTTGTGCAGCCTTCCCCGTGTTGAAGTTGAGCCCCTCACCTGTAAGGGACTTTCGCAGAGAAGCAGCCATCTGACTGATGCATTAGGTGGCTTTCAGTAGGACGGCTGCTTGGCGAATTCACAGAGCTCATGGCCACAGTCCATGTCCCCTGAAGAAGCATATTCACGGTGAGATCCTGGAGCATGCAGGCTGTCTCTGCATCTCCAACACGCAGCAAGCTGACGGCCACGCAGGACACCCCTCGCTGACATGGATGCTCCGGTCAAGGGCTGAGTAGCCACGGGAGGCTGCCCGCCAGAAGGGCGGTCGTTTAAGCCGCCGCGTGGTGATGCGTTCCAGCTTCCTGCTCGGCCACGCGCCTTCCACTTGTTCCGATTTCCCCTGAATGGCTTTTTAAACTGCCTCATTGGTGTGTCCTATGAGCCGTAAGTAACACTGAATGAGCTCCTGGAACACTGCCTGCTGTCTAGGCTCCTGAAGGGATGATTTTCATGCCACCCGAGCCTGGTGGACTGGGCACGTGGGCGGAGGGCGGAGGGCAGAGGGGGCAGCTGTGCTCTGAGCAGCCCCAGGCTGCCCGGGAGAAATGCTGACTGTATCCCGCAGCCCCGCGGTGAATCCTCCAAGGAACCTCAAAGACTGCAGTGGAGATAAGGTACCCGGGGAAGCTGGAGGCCAGCAGGCAGCCAAGCAACACAGCACAGAACAGAACGCGGACCCTGTGGCGGGTCAGATTCATGTCCAAGGACACACAGGTATGTATCTAGAGTCCTACTAAAAAAAAAAAAAGAAGACCTACTTTAGAGACTTAGTTCCCACCCCTCACCTTCAAAATGACTGGTCTACGGAATGTCCCTTAGCTTCCAGTTCTACCTAGACAGCAGGGTTCTGAAGAAGCAAAGGAGCTTGTGAATACAAACGGATGCTTTTGGACTATGATACACGTACAAATGTAAGTTATTGTGCTTTCAGGATGTAAAGAGAGTGGCTCAGGTAAGGAGTGCGCTTTCACTAGCATGACCCAAACTAGTGGTACCGGTTCTGCTTGGAGCACATAGGGATCGAGTGTGCGGTGTACTGGAACCGGTCCAGCCGGCTGCCCAGGGCTGGCTGTGGGCGTCACTCTCAGATCTCCGCGGGCCTAGTCCGCGCTCAGCACAGAGGGCGGGCGTGCTTACACCATGGGGTTTGGCAAAAGCGGCCCATCGGGGCCGTTGTCTCTCCCCACACCCCAGATAGTTACTGAGTGCTACCAGCACACGACTGGATAGAGTACTTCTCTCCACAATTAATGGTACTTTTCGTTTCATGGTATCTAGTAAGAATGATATTTTTTTCTGTTTGTTTTGCACTGAATTAATAAACTATCAGCATTCCTAAGTCAGCGGGAGGGAAAATGACCACTCTAAGTCGGACGCCTGGGTCCATCTTGCTCAAATGAACTCATTGCATGGTCTAGAGGTTCTTCGGTTCCATGTGCTACCATGAGGTCTCAGTAAATGCCGCTCAGTGGCTCCGATTGGGCGACGGTAGCACGTAGACACACTCCAGTCCTCTGGCATCTGCTGGAGGCGGGAGAGGAGTCGGTTGGGCCAGGCCGGGCCGCTGCTCAGAGGTGCTGACCTGGATCCTGATGGAGAGCATGTGAGTCAACAGCTCCCTGCTGGTTGCTGAGAGAATAAGAGACCTTTACATGCTTAAGATGGCATTTGCCTGTGAGCAGACAGGGAGATCAATCCTTCTCTCTGCTGCCCCCTCCAAGGTGAGTTCCACCGCAGGAAAGGCTAATGGAATGCCCCAGAACACGGCGTGAGGGGTGAGAGACGTGCTTCGCGCTCATTCTGCCCCATGTCCACAGCACCTCTCACGAACGCGACTCCCATTTCTAGATTTGCTACTTGAAACACTAACCTGTCTTCCGCCGAGGTCCTGAAACTAGTCGAGTGTGTCCAGAAGTGTGTGGTTCTTCACAAAGAGGAAGATTTGCAGTGGGCGACAGACACGTACAGAAAACGCAAAACGAATCGGAAGACGTTCCGGGAACTTGGGGATGATTTCTGACCTGCTCACTCTCCACCAGGGCATGTCAGGGATTTTGTTTTTTGTGTTTTGCCTTCTCAAGTTTGAATAGCGTAGCACTTAATTGATCATTTCGTTCCCCCAACCCCCCTGCTCCCCAATCTACACAACAAAAGGAGAAATTTAACCTCATATCCTCGCTCTGAAATTAGCTCCATTGTCAAAAGATGACAGCTGTATCCTGATTTCAAGCATTTCACGTTAGAATTAAACAGCCTTTCTGAAACCATTGTGTTACTTCAAACGGCTCCGTAATGGGCCCCCGGCAAACCATTTGCAGAAGACTCGGGTAAGTAAGATGAAGAGACCCGGTTTCCGAAGTTGCTTGGCGGGCTGGGTCAGAGTGCTCTCTCCGTGTTGCTCATTCCCAGTCGACTGCCCTAATAGTCTCTCTCCCCCGCTAACAGATGCCCGGCCTCGTGTCGGAAGCAGATCGCGCCACCGCTGAGCCCGGTGCAGCCGCTTTCTTATTGAGCTGTCTCGCTGGCAGATGGTGCGGGGCTGCGGGCCTCCTCCTTCCTGTAATTACCAGCCTTCGCCGCAGATGGAAATGTCAGTCAGCCTCGCAGGTCCTGCTTCCTGCCATCGCCTCGGTCCATAGCCCTCTACCTAGGCAAGATGCTGCCAACACACACCATGTGTTTTGTGACTGCTGACTAGGCAGGCAACAAAAAACAACTCACTCCATGAATATTCATGGCGGAATGTTGAAAGTTCTGTTCATCTGCGATGCTTATAGATCTGCTTAAAGGGGGTTGCACCTTCCTAAGAACGCTCTGCCCCTTGTTTTCCTACACCGAGGCTATGTGAGTTACCCAAGTGGGTTGCCATGGCAACATAGACAGGACCATTAAACGTTGGCCATTTGGAGCCTTCTGTAGGCACATCAATTCCCAACTAATGTTCTCCCCATGCCTTTAAGTGTCACTTAATTATTCTTGTCCTACCGTAGCAGACCAATCGTCTCTAAGCTGAACTGATTAGCTCATAACTGTGGGTTTTTATTAAATCCTGATTATCTCATTCGCACATAGCATAACCAAATATGAATTTCTTGCTCTTTCCTAGGACTTAAATGTACTAAATGCAGATCAATGAACTTCAACAGCTATTCTTTATTCATTAAGTAGCCTTCTTTCCCTCTCTGTGGACAACTCATTAGCGATCCAAAATGGGGTATTTTTTTCAGGTTTCTGGGAGAAGATTAGGGCTCAGGTTTTGAGAGCAGGAGAGGGAGGGAGACGGGACCCGAGTACATTATTGAGATAATTCAGGTAGGACTTCCTCAATTGTTCACCATTGGGGGACAGTCACATGGGGTGACAGAGAACTCACAGCAGCCAGCATGGCGTCTTCCCATTAGAACTCACTCTCTCCACGATTGAATCCAGACGAGCTGACATTAAATACTCTAAATGCAGGCAAAAGAGCTTCACCCGGACGGGAATCGTCTCCCCGAGGACGAAATGACCAGCACCGAGGGGGCAAAAGGGCAGCCTGGTGGGTGTGCAAGACTGACAGGTGGATGCCGAGTGTCCTGAAGGATTGCTTTCTTCTTTATTTTACAAAATGTGAGCATTTTCCTTAGGCGCCTCTTGTTCTGGAATGAGGCTCCACCCTACAGGAGTCCCGTTGTGGAAGAAAGTGCCTGAGTGGGTACAGGAGGCAGGACAGCGTCCAAGCTGGACAGTTGTCCGGGGCCGGTAAACCCGGACACTCTGTGTGGGGCTCCCGTGACAGTTATGAAGCTTAAGCCCCCTTCCCCTGGTTTATGCTAAAGAAGATTTGCACTCTTCCCATGTTGAGAAGGAAGAGAAAGCAAGTGTAGGTATTTCATAGGCAGAGCAGGAATGAGGCCATTCTCAATGGGGTCCCTGAACAAAACCGTATGCTGCCTGTCTTTCCTGAGGCGCTAGGAGAGGGGGCATCACCAGGGTGGGTGTGGAGACGACCCAGGAGTGAAGCCAGAGCCTCCCACACCCGGCTGCAGAATTCACCAGGATTGCTTTGTGCAGTGAAAAACGCAGGTGTGGATGCGCAGATACGTGCTTAGCAAGTTCACCTCCCGCAAAATAAGGTGTAGATATACGTGTATATAATCTCATTCTACAATTTACTCATATAGAGGATGTATAGTACATAATTTACAAATAGTAACAAAACACACACTATTCTCTATTGTGGACTCTATAGGAACCACAGATTCTCACAGAATGCTTTCATTGACTTTTGTCAAACTTCTGTATCTGTCGCTAATCTCTGGTTGCAATTCAGCCTTGATTTGAAAACCGAATTGCATCCCTTTCTGACAGCTCTTTTCCCATTAAGTTCATTCTCATTAAGTCTGATGTGTAATCTATTGTCCAACTTTCTCCCTCTCACACGAACTGTATTCATTAAACTAAAACCTCCTTCAGCTCCATAACTACGTATGTCAGAATTTCACTCTTTGTTCAATGACTTGAGTGACTTCTTTGCCTAATTGCGTAACAATGTTTAAATACTAGCAGAACGTTTCTTCAAAATGTGTGTGCTATTCACAAAGTGGTGACTGCCCACACAGCACACTTTTAACTTTAATCTGCATAAGTAACATTCTCTCCATCACTTTCTTAAGCCTAGTCAATGAACAAAGCAATAAATCAAATTTAATTCATAGTGTTTGCCAATTTCTGTGGTATAAATACTCCAAGCAAAACCAACAGCAAGCTACCGACATGATGTCACTGAATGCAAATTTGTGCAGAGATATCTAGCCACACACTCCAGTTTTACTAATGGCCGTGTTTAGCATCCAACTTAGAAAAGTCCAGAAACTGCAGAGCAGCCTGCAGGCGAGCCTGAGTCGGCTCAGACACTGCCGCGGAGTCCAATCTCTGTACCTCTTCGCCTCTCACCCCTTTCACAGGAAGAATGTCACATTGCAAGTGTGTGTGCGCTTACAAATATGCACAACTGCATACATTTACAGTCTCCTTAGAAGGAGCTTAATCAGTCATTAAATGAGTTGAACTGAACAGAGGTGCACTTAATAAAGCTCGTTGAAAAGACAAAATGCGAACACATGGAAAGTGTAGTGACATTTGGGTGGTTTGTGCTTTGTTTCAAGGGGGACTTACTAGGAAAATAAAACTTCAGGGCAGGGGATGGGCAGCCAGGTCAGGGCAGGGAAGAGGCTTGGCCTCAGCTTAGAAAATGGTTATGACTTGGACAGATGGAGAGAACAGAATATCTCAGTAATGAATCTAGGGATTACTTAGGATTACCAGTCACCATACATGTTATATTTTATACGAGTAAGATATAAAATTATTCCTAAGAACACTTCTTTATCTTCTACGTTAGTGGAGGAACCCAAAATAGCTCTCAAAGAATTGTAAGGGTAAAGTGCTATGTTTATCTAAAACAGCTCCTAAAAGTTAACCACTGTATCAAAAAACAAAAACAAAAATACTTAAGTCTTAAAAAATATATATATATATATATACACACACACACACACATACACACACACACACATACACGATATCTTTGAGGCTTTCATAGCAAGTAACAGAAATAAAAATGTATCAGTAAAACAAAATTCACTTCCAAGAGTTTGTAGAAAGAGTTGACCCTTGAACAACAGAGGTTTTGAACTACGCAGGTCCATTTAAATGCCGATTTTTTTTTCAATAAATCCTGTAAAAGTATTTCCTCTTCCTTATGACTTTGTTAACAACAGTTTCTTTTCTCTAGCTTACTTTATTGTAACAGTACAGTATATAAAACATGTAACATACAAAATAATGTTAATTGATCATATTGTCTATTGGTAAGGCTTCCAGTCAACATTAGACTCTGAGTAGTTAAGTATTGGGGACTCCAAAGTTATTACACAGATTTTCAAACGTCCAAGGATCAACTCGATAGGGAAGTTCTGAATTAGGTCTTCAGAGCAGGAGGAAGGAGCAGGCAACAACAGGTCAAAGTGACAAAAGCAGCGGCTACTGTTCGTCTCCATGTGCAGACTGGGACCGGGGGCATTTCCTCCGTAATCAGAGGCTCCCCCGTGGGGGGGTTCTGCACCAATTTGGGGGTAACCATGAAAAGAAAAGTGAGCTCGTTCATTTCTGTCAATGGGAAGAATGAGATTGTAGCTCTATAGAAAAAAATGTAGATTATTTGCCATAAAAAGGCCTATAATTCTGAATATAGATATATCTAAACTTCTATTAGAGAAAATGAATAAAAATACCTAATAAAAATAAGCAAAGTAAATATTGAAAAAATTGAACAAAATAATCAAAATTAAAAATTGATTGACCTTGTTAGTAATGTGATTAAAACGAGATAGTATTTTTTCCTTAAAAAAAAAAGCAAAAACAATACAAGTTATTATATTGTTGCCTCTTCAGATATGAAATAGCTATGCTCATATATTGCTACAAATTGCTTTTAATTTGTTTCTAGAAATACATTTGATTTCTAGAACCATCCAATGCAAGCATGCTTGGAGCCAGTATTACCAGGACCTGAGGAAGGAATCCCAAGTGTAAATTAAGAATTATTATTTATGGAAGAAAATAAACCCCCTAAAGTTCTAATTTAAAAAATGGTTAAATATGGTATGGTCCATGTATCTATCTGTATCTATCTATCTATCTATCTATCTATCTATCTATCTATCTATCTATCATCTATCTATATCATCTGTCATCATTTATCATCTATGTCTATCATCTATCTATCTATCTATCTATCTAATTTATCATCTATCTATCATCTATCTACCTATCCATCCCTATAGCTATCTCAGGGATAAACTAATTACCTAGGGAAATCATCAGAGGAAGAAAATATGTCAAAATGGTAATGATGGCTATTATACGTAATAATAGATTACAGCTAATTTTGTAACTCTTTATATTTTTCAAGTTTTCTATATTAAGCCAGTTTTTCTTATATAATCAGAAAAAGAAAGTTAATTTAGAAGAGGAATATGCTGCTTTCTAGGATAGCGAGGTTTGAGTCCAGACCTGGAATTATTAATATATCCTGGCCTGAATCTCTGTTGCCCGTGTAACACTGGTTAAAAATCCCTCGCTCTTAGGTCTCATGTTTCACATCTTCAAAGGGGTAACGATGGGATACTTGTGAGGCTCCCATCAGGATCCCCCGAGCGTGCCGTGTAGCCTGCTTCACACACATATGTGTGTGCTCAGTACATGCTAGTCTCCTTCCCCAAATTCCACACACTTCTAAGAGGTACCAGGGAATGAAATCCGAATATTAAAGTCAGACCTTTTCCAGTCTCCTTAATCCTATCAAAACAGCTTCCTCGTGTCCTCTGCACCCGGTGAGGAGTCGAGCCTGTGGAAGGCTACTAAGCCCCGAATCCACAGCCATGCGGTGCGGGCATTCGGCGCCCCCCAAGGCATCGGCAGGAGGAGGGGTCAGGCTCTGTGGTTTGCCAGAAATGCTATCGCCCGTCCTGTCCGCTCAGGGTGTCTGGGCCAGCCTTGAAGCAGAAGGCTCGTGTCCTGGACAGCCATTCCCCTGAACTGTAACTCAGACGGAAAAGTAAGAGCCGCTCACTCAAAAGCACGACAGCGCCTCTGCGTGGAAACGAGGAGGGAACTAGAGACGTGTCCCTGAGATGGACAGCAACGTGCAAGGCGGCGAGAAGACAGCAGAAACCGGAAAGAGGAAAGAGGACAGTCGGTTTCTGGCCACCAGAGGAAGCTGATGTCACCCAGGCTCACTCCGGGGACTGTGGCAGTGCCAGCTCTGGAGTCCACACGGCTTCTCGGGAGGCCAGAAAAGCAGGTGGGCAGCCAAATTTTACCCAAGGACAGAACCAACCGTAACAGCTGGCGAGCGAATAGAAACCAAGTGAACCCGGGTGGAGAGACATCTGATTTTCTCCTCATGGGTAGAAAAGGAAGAAAACACCTTCGGGACACAGCCACCCTGGCCTCTTTATTCCAGTTTCTTCCGGCAGGTGGGGCATCAGGGGGACAGGAAAGTAGGGCAGAGAAGCTTTGGAGCCTGAAGGACATGCATGAGTGACACATCAGCACGTTGCGAGTCCGTTGGGGCAGAAGTCCTCTTTTGCAAAAAAGAACTTATTAGGTGAAGGAGAAGGGGCTGTCAGCTCATCTCTGGTCCCTGGAAGTGCCCAACCAGAGTCTGCAGGCTGGAGAGATGGCAGAGGGAAGGGCTTCTTGCATGGGGTGGAGCCTGCCCCTGGTCCAGGGGGACTCAGGGAGAGCCCACTTGATCCCTGCCCTGCCTCCTAGTGGTGGAATCCCTGAATTGCAAGGGTAGTTGGCTCTCTGTGAGCCTCTAGTTACCGTGAATTTGCAAAATCATCATGAGGTGAAGCCATTTTGACAAATGTCAAAGAGAGATGTGAGAAATCCAGAAGGATGAGTAGAATAAAAAGTAAGCATATGTTGTGAGAGAAAATAGCTTCCCCGACGAGAAAGAGGCCAAATCGCATGTGGGTGGGCAGGCAGGAGACAGGAAGCTCACACAGCACCCGGCTGTGGGCAAGAGGCTGCAGCACCCCCGGGGGAGCCAGCGGGTTATTCCGGGAAGATCCGCCTCATCGCCTGGGTTCCTGGTTCCCACGCGGCGCGAGGAGCGAGGTCTGCCACCTTCTGCTCCCCTCCCTCCACCACGTTCTAAACCCGTCTTTAAAACCCTCCCAAGATGGCAGCAAGTCCTTCGAGTTCTTAAACACCAGCGTGCCTTGTGTCCTTTTCTTTTTCCTTCTCCCCCTTTAGTTTCATTTTTCCCCGCTCTGTTCTTTGTTCAACACGTACCAGCCACCTTCTCAGTGTCGACAAAGGTGGTGCGTGTTCGGGATCCACAGACAGCACCCAAATCGCAGCGACGGCTGAGGGAGCAGAACCCGCAGGCAGAGCGCCGAGAGCGAACTGCAGTGAGAGGCCAGCCGCTGGGCCTACGGACAGTTGAGGTGTCCCCACCCCGGAAGGAGGGGTGCTGGAGAGGTTTCTGGGTGCACAAAATGTCCAGGTGACCTCCAAGGGTGCGTAGAAATCAACAAGTCAGAGATGAGGAAGTGTAGGGGAGACATTCCAAATAGAAGAGAGAGGCCAAGGAGACGTGAGTAAGAGCCACCTCCGTGGAGAAGCGAGCGTGACAATTCCACGTGGGGACGGGTCCAGAAGCAAGGTCAGAAGGCTCACCACGGATCCGACCGTGAAGCGTAAGCGGATGGCCTGGACTGGTGCCCTGACCTTCGAGAGTCCTGCTGGAGAATTCCGAGCAGGAGAGGGGAAGCCACCTGCCAGGGGCAGGCAAACATTCTGGAAAGATCCCTCGTGTTGCTAAAGGAAAGGAACCATTGTGGCTATGGCCGCATAACCCAAGGAGGACTTTTGGAGCAATGAAGTCTCCGAGGATGGGTCTGGCTGAAGATCCCAGCGCCGATCAGAGCGTAGGCCTGGCTGGCTGTGCGTTCAGGCCACGCCAGGTGGCCTCCACGGACTCTTAGGTTCGCTTTACCAGGTGGCCATTTCAGCATCTCAGGTTGAAAGTGCTGGGCACGTGATAGCTTCTGATTTGTGCCTCTAGAGTATTCCGTCCCTGTGTCCTTGGGCACAGGGCACGCAGGGCTGGGCTGGGCACAGGATCACAGCTGCCCCTGGTCTCCCCTCCATAGCGTTCTCCTCCATGGGGCCCCCATCCCCGCATTCGAAGCTGTGTGATGAGGTGGCAGCTCTGGGGACGTTCCACTTCTCTGTCCTTATTTCAGGAATTCGACGCACTGGGAATTTAAGCGAGGGAGGCAGGCAGCTGAAAAGAGAGGCGCGCACGAGATCTGTGCTGCGCTCCCCTGAAGGCAGAGCGCAGCGTGACTAATTAGGCCGCGGAGGAGCGCAGAGCACTCCAGTGGAAGTATTTTGGTAATCATGTTTACCGCGGGGAAAGTGCGTCTGCACTAAATAAGTCAAAACACAGGGCGCAGAATTTGGAAGGATTCAGTGAGCGCCGCCGCTAGGACGGAGTTAGATGGAGAAATGATATAATGTCCAAGTCGAAACACTCTAAGAGAAGATAAGCCATCTGTTTGACTAACTCAGATCCCCGTGAAAATGCTAATTGCATGGCAGTGGGATGATTCAACTACATTCAAAGGAAATACTTGCTCGGTGAGAGAGGCGCCACGTTGTGCGGCGAGATGGGACTGCCCACGGATGGAAGGAACATTATTCCCTAAATTAGGTGACCGTCATTCTAAGTGTGAGTCACAGGTTCCCGGAGGCCTTGCTGATCACCCCGACGGCGCTCTGCCTCTGTGCTTGCAGATGGTCAGACACGGTGATGAACTTGTCCAGATACTGCAGGAGCGGCCCATTCCGGGCGCGATGCCCACACATCGGCTCCGTTGCTGGAGAGCCGAGGTCTGCCTTGACAGGAAAGCGCTACTGGGCCCCGTTGTAGCCACCTCGATGCCGGAATGGAAAGAGGCGCATCCTCCAGCACGTGGAAGCACGTGCCCCGTGTTCCGGTCAAAGCGCCTGCAGCCCCGTCACGATTTCCTCCGTTACAGAGCCATGAACTGGGAACAGGCCGCGAGCACACACGCAGGCGGGCACACACGGTTCCCGACGTCCTGCTCTTACACAGGTTAGACCGAAGTCCCATCACGGGCTTCCGCTTCGGGCACAGCTTCCCTTGCAGGATCCATAGCAACGATGTCACCCGTGGCGTACCGAGCACCATAGCACGATGGCGCGTTGTTGAGAGCTCGCCCGGCAGCGGTGGCGCGCGGCCCGCAGGTGACTTCGTTCAGTCCTACAGAAGCTCCGAGGCGGTGCATGTGTCTGCTAGCGCTGTTGGAACGAGGCGCCGCAGACCGGATGACATACACAGCAGGACTCTATGGGCCCCCACTCCCGAGGCTACACCGCTGACCCGAGGAGTCCCGGGCTGGCTCCTTCTGCGGATCAGGAGCGCAGGCTCCCGGCCGCTCGCCTCAGTTCGTAGATGCCCGTCTGTGTTTTCACACCATCGTCCTCCTCCACGGCTCTGTGTCCAAACTTCCACTCTCACAGGACGCTGGTCACCTCGGTGTTGGGCCCAGCCTGGTGGCCCCATCTTGGCTTGGTGACTTCTGTCAGTGCCCTACCTCCTTTGAGGTACACGGGATTTCAACCTAGGAAGTTTTCAGGGGTACAATAGTTCAGCCCATAAAAGGGCAGGAGTGTCGTTTTATTTTTATTCCCATACGGAGACTTGGAGGAGGGTCACGAACGAGCTCTTAGTCACAAAGCCCGCCGGAGGCAGGACGTGCCCCGAAGCCACGGGACCCGGTGAAACCGTGTTGCTTCCTGGAAGTGCTGTGTTTGCTTCCGTGTGAGGGGCCCGGATCAGGTCGATGTAGGGGACACGGGTCTGTGACTCGGTTCTGGAAACGGGCCCGTCCGGACAGCTCCACGTGGAACCTCTTCTCCCACCAAAGCAGCAGCAGCCCTCGGGCTCTGCTTCGCCGGCATCCGGGCCCCGGTGTGGAC